>KE151283.1:394132-446650 GCA_000411095.1 Aethionema arabicum
TCGTACAATCCATTCAATTTCAAAACCCTTAAATCTAGATCTATATCCTAAGAAACAAATCTAGATCTATATGCTCAAAATCGCATTTAGGGTTTGGAATGGAAAAGGGAATGGTTATTTACGTCTTAAGACATGTTTTATTCAATTAATTAATCTTTTTTTTTTAATTTGAAAAGGGTAGTTTGAGTTTTACATTAATATTGGGCTACACAAATGAAAAACCAAAATGGAGAGTCACTTAGTGTATTATGGGCCTTTTAGAAGCTAGTGGACATCAATTCCTCTATATATAATGAAATGCAACGACTCATAAATTCTCATATAAACATAGTATGTATTTCTAATCACAATTTTCTAAGAAAAATAATTTTTGTGCAGATTATTTATCACGGAATGACATTAAAAGAAAAATTTCGACATAAAATCTCGAACTAAATTACTTTACTGGATCGTTAAACTATAAATATATTTAATCGGTGACAAAAAAAACATAGTATGTATAATGTATTCCTTTCTTTTTTTAACTAAAACATAGTATTTATATTGACATGCTCAAAATGACCTCTTTTTACAAAGAGAATATACATACACATTTTTCCCTAGTTCCAAAAATAGCAAAATCATAAATAAATACTCCCTCTGTTCATAAATATAAGAAGTTTTAGAAGATTTTTTTTGTTTGAAAATATAAGATGTTTTCAATTCCCAATATAAATTTTGATGTAATTTTACTTATTTATCCTTGAATTATTAACATTAAATTTTACTAATAAATATTTCAATTTTAACTATTATAATAATTAAAAAGGATATAATAGACATTTTACAAAGTTTCTTAATATGTGTGCTTAACTCCAAAACATCCTATAATTATGAACAGAGGGAGTATAACTATTGACAAAAAAATATATTAAAAACCAATATAAATATTTGAGAAAATTTAAGAAATCAAAGCTAATTAAACATATACCTTACTATATCATATGTATATATCGAGATGGAAAATATATAAAATGAACTGGAATTTGATTTTACCTCGTTGCGGTATAAGATTGTTTTATATTTGGTTGGTTGGATTCTTGTATAAAAAACATTAAAAAAAATATTTATGCAAAGTTGCAAATCCGTAAAATAAATCTGAAAAATAATAAATGCTATTTTGATGATTATTAGTCTTTATTTTCTTAATATAATAATCTCGGTGATTATTCTTTAATTAAATTTAAATTTTTGAAGTGCAATAAATTATTGAAATCTAGTTAAAGCTCGAGAATCTTTACTACTATAAGAAGGTAAGCAAAATCTAAAAACCCAAAGGAAGATTTAAAAAGTAGAATAGCTGAGAATCAATGGAACCCTAAAATGATCCAACTTTAGTAACAAAACTGATCTAATAACAAATCTATGGCGGATTCTCTCTCTACTCGCCACTCTCATCGTTCGTCTTTCTTTGCCTTAAAGTGTTGTTGTAGAGAGAGAAAGAAGCAAAATCGAGAGGATGGGTGATTGCTTGACGGAGACACGTGGCGTATTGGAAGAGGTATTGGGTCACTCTCTTCCGGTTATCTCTCTCTATATCACAATCTCAATCTTCGCTCGTGTGGTGCGTGCCATGTCAGAGCTCGTTCCCCTATGAGCCCGGCGAATCCGTATCGTATGCCTCTTTTCTCTCTCTACAAACTCGCACAAAAGGACTTTCTCTCTCTCTCTTTCTCTATCTTGCTCTTTGCTCTCTCATTTATTTATCTCTATTACGCCTGTCGCCTCCTCTTTCTCTCTCTCTCTCTCTCTCTCCTATCCCTTAAGCCGTGCCCTAAAAACCCTCCGCTTCTTCCGCCTCAATCCCGAGCTCCCTTCGCCGGCTTTTTGTTCTTCATGATCTGACTAGTCCCGATTTGAGATTTGTAAGCTGTTTCTCCTTCTGCTGCTTCTTGATTCTGTTTGTTTCTGCTGATTTCTGTTTTGGGTTTTCTGAATTTCGGTGCTTCGTTTGCTGGTTTTGATTTGTGGGTTTTTGATGCTTATGTGAGTTTAATGCTGTTTGATTAGGGTGTGATATTACTTGATTCGATTATGGTTATGGGTTTAAGGGAATTGGGATTTACCCGACGGAACTTGTGGATAGTGCCAATGTGTGTTGGTAAATGCCCGTGGCTTCTTGAGTTCTTGCTTGATCTCTGCTCTTCTTTTTGGGGTGTGCCTGAATTCAGGGTTGCTCGTGTTTCAGTAAGAAAGGCTGTGTTTACTTGAATCCTAGTGACTAAAGCTGTTCTTTGTGATAGAGCTATCTTTGTTTTAGTGTATTGCCCTGAAGATTTGGTTATTGAAGTAGAGAGTCCGATATTAACATTATAGAATTGCTCCCACGGAGTGAGGGATTGAATCATTTATCTGGAAAGCTATGCTGAGATTTCGTATTTTTCTAGGTTTGTGTCTTATCCTTACTAAAGAGTTAAGATCATATCTTTTGATACAATTCATTTTCTCCTTTGACCACGTAACTGTCAAATTTAGCAGAAGTTTCACTGAATTCCTTAGATTCTGTAGCTTAAATGCTGTGACAATGTTGTTTGACGCGAATGGAAACGTAGTTAATGGGGTCAGCTCATCGAGTTTTGTTTGATGTGCATGACGTTTTGAATGAGGGGAGAGTTCTGTTTCACGTTTTTCATTTATGTGACTATTTTCTTGCATTCCTTTCTCTTTTGTTCATGGTATGGCATCTTTGATGGTTTAATTAATACTTCATTTTGGTTTTACACTTTGGTTTGAGTTGCTTCGGTCTCTTGACACCGTTTTCTTTTGTAATTTTATTGTAGAAGTAAAGTTCGTTAAGGCCACTATTCTTTGGTCACTTCTGCAGCTGTGATCCTTGTGTTGAGTAAACGCCCGTTTTTGTGCCCAAGTGTTTTTGTAAAGTTGGCACATTGATTTTCACATGGAGGTCTATCTCTATCAAGCATATGTGATGAAAAGAGATATAGATAGAAGATAAATGTTCATCAAGCAGTGAAATGATTAATAGAGATTGGGTCATGAAGCAGAAACGAAGAAAACTTCCATGTATGCCTGATCTATTAAGCCAAAAAGTGGATTCCTCAGTGGATTTGGATTCTACGGAGCACACTTCTTCCACTATACCAACTAAGAATCAGCTTAGGGCAGATTCAACTCCAGAAAGGGCCTTATCTAAAAGGAAGGGAAATGATGGGGTAACTTCAAGTTTCCTTTCTGGCTTAGTATAAATGGTTTTTCCCCCTATTTTTTCGATCGTGCTGTTTTATAAATTTGTTTCTTTGTTTCAGTATTATTATGAATGTGTGATCTGTGACCTTGGTGGTGATTTATTATGCTGTGATAGTTGTCCTCGGACCTATCATACTACATGCCTGAACCCTCCTCTTAAGGTAAGGGATCTTTTATTTCATTTGTCTCCATAATGGTAGATTTGAATACCAAAATAGGGAACTTATTATACTCCATATCTTGTCTCCTCTAGCGGATTCCAAATGGGAAATGGATATGCCCAGAGTGCTCTCAAAACAACGAAGCGCTCAAGCCTGCCAGTAATCTTGATGCCATTGCAAAGCGAGCAAGGACAAAGACCACCAAAAAAAATCTACAAGTTGGACCAAAGTGTGAGAGAACTTCCCAGATTTTTTGCAGTTCTATTATTTCTGGGGAATTATCTGCAGAGAAAGCGAAATCTGTTTCTTCTGAAGATAGCAAATTCATAGGAAAAGAAATTCCATCGTCCCCGATGGATGTGTGTTCTAAAGTTGAGCCCAGTCATGCATCTGTGGATGACCAATCCAATTCATTGTGTCCTGGAGAAGATGATCTAGGACAACCAGTCATACCCACTTCGGATCTACCTTCTGGTGCAAGATCATCTTTGCTCTCCTCTGAAGATCTCTCTGAATCTAAGATAGCAAATACAGAGATAAATCATGAAGCATCTGAGGAGAAGCTGGAGCAGGATTGTAACGAGGTTTCGGGAAAGAAGACAATTATTGAGTTGGAAGGTGGAAAAGGCAAAAGAAAAAAACGAAAGCACGAATACAATGATGGGGAAAGTCCTAAAAGGTGCAAGGTTGACAAGGGAAATCGTTCTGGTAGAATCCGCAAGAAAAGTTTGGCCAAAATGACTTCTCAGAATACTAAAACTGAGTCACCAAAAAAAAAGAAAAAGAAAAATCATGCGACTTTGAGATCTTTTTCCAAACCTCAGTCCAAGATGGAAATACCAGGGAAAAGTGAGGTATGTTTTCAACCTATGGGCTCTGTAGACATTCGACTGTGCTGATATTTGTGGATATTTGTATGAACCCTTAAGATGTTGCATACACACCTTTGTCAAAAGTGTGTTGTAGTCAGATGATTGCATTTCATATTTGTAGTTGATCTTGTATCTCTTTCATGTAATATGTCTCCGTATTGAGTTAATGTGTTAATCATGCAGAAGCCTTCCAAGGAGGAAAGTCGAGCATTACGTGACACAGATAAATCTTCTCTTTTGTTAGATGAAAAAAACTCTCTTCCTCTTGGGCACCTGCAGGTAATCGATCCTTCGGTCACTTTCATAAATAATTATCATGCTTGCTCCTTCAGAATATTCTCGATGAGATGCTTTTGTTTCTATTGACTTAAGTGTTGCTCATGCTTGGTAATGCATGTTTATCTTTCCTATATTGTGGTGCCCTGACAGGTTGATCGTGTTTTAGGATGCCGAATACAATGTTCGAGTAATACCTCATCGTCAGGTGCCCTTTCAGATGATTTGAGTTCTGATAATATACTTGCTAATGACCTCCATGATAGTTCAGCACAAGATACAAATGTTAATTTAAAAGTGGCTGAAGAAAGAACGGGTTCTTCTTCTGAGAGAGGCAAAAGTTCCAGGGATGAAAGTTTCACCAGAGGTTCAAATTGTGTCGAAAAAAATCTTATTGCTAAAGAACGTAGAAGAAGTAACTGCACAAATTTGCCGAAGGAGATGGATTCGAATCTGAAGGATAACAATATGGATCAATCTACTGTAGCTACTGAGGGTTTGGTCGAGGGGAAAGAAGAGATGCTTTCAGAGGACAATTCTGATGCCGCATTGAGTGGGCATGTGGATAATAACAATACAAAAGCTAGTGAAACATCTGTGTCTGTTGAGAGGGAGTTCCTTGAAAAAGCACACCAGGAAACTGGTAAGAAATCCAAAGTGGCTGTGGAAGAAGTTGAGGAGCCTGTCACTACTAAAACTTCAGATCTTAATGGAGAGACTGTGTCATTAGAATTTCTTGTTAAATGGGTGGGAAAATCTCATATTCACAACAGCTGGATTTCTGAGGCGGACCTGAAAAGTCTTGCTAAGAGAAAACTAGAGAACTACAAAGCAAAGTACGGAACAGCTGTAATAAATATCTGTGAAGATAAATGGAAACAGCCCCAGCGAATAATTGCTTTGCGGGTTTCAAAAGAAGGTGACCGCGAAGCTTATGTAAAATGGACTGGTCTAGCTTATGATGAATGCACGTGGGAAAGCTTGGAGGAGCCCATTCTTAAGATGTCACCCCATTTGATAGAGCTATTTGAGCAGTATGAGCAAAAGTCATTGGAAAAGGGTATCACTAAGGGTTGTTCCTCAAAGGCAAGGAGTGAGGGTCAGCAAAGTGAAATTGTTACCCTCACAGAACAACCTCAAGAGCTTAGAGGAGGTGCCTTGTTTCCCCATCAGCTTGAGGCTTTGAATTGGTTGCGTAGATGCTGGCACAAATCTAAAAATGTAATACTGGCTGATGAGATGGGGCTTGGGAAAACAGTGTCTGCCAGTGCATTCCTCTCCTCACTTTATTTTGAATTTGAAGTTGCAAGACCTTGTTTAGTATTGGTTCCACTTTCAACAATGCCAAACTGGCTTTCCGAATTTTCTCTTTGGGCTCCATTCCTTAATGTTGTGGAGTATCATGGAGGTGCTAAAGCGAGAGCCATCATTCGTGACTTTGAATGGCATGCAAAGAATCCTACCGGAACAACCAAGAAGACGGCATCATACAAATTTAATGTCCTTTTAACTACTTATGAAATGGTTCTTGCCGACTCATCTCATTTACGTGGAGTTCCATGGGAAGTTCTTGTGGTTGATGAAGGGCATCGTCTAAAGAATTCAGAAAGTAAGCTGTTTAGCTTGCTCAATACATTCTCATTTCAGCACCGTGTACTTTTGACTGGCACTCCTCTTCAGAATAACATCGGTGAGATGTATAATCTGCTCAACTTCCTGCAACCATCTTCTTTCCCTTCTTTGTCGTCTTTTGAAGAGAGGTTCCATGATCTGACATCTGCTGAGAAAGTAGAGGAACTGAAGAAACTTGTTGCTCCACATATGCTTCGCCGGCTTAAAAAAGATGCCATGCAGAATATTCCTCCAAAAACAGAAAGGATGGTACCTGTTGAGTTGACCTCAATTCAGGCTGAATATTACCGTGCAATGCTAACTAAGAACTATCAGATACTACGGAACATCGGGAAGGGGGTGGCACAACAATCAATGCTTAACATAGTGATGCAGTTGAGAAAGGTTTGTAATCACCCGTATCTAATACCAGGTACTGAGCCAGAGTCTGGGTCACTGGAGTTTCTTCACGATATGAGAATAAAAGCGTCAGCGAAATTGACTCTGTTGCACTCCATGCTTAAGGTGCTACAGAAGGAAGGCCACAGAGTTCTGATTTTTTCACAAATGACAAAGCTTCTTGACATTCTGGAAGACTACCTGAATGTTGAATTTGGGCCTGGAACATTTGAAAGGGTTGATGGTTCTGTTGCTGTAGCTGATCGCCAGGCAGCGATAGCACGGTTCAACCAAGACAAAAGTCGGTTTGTTTTTCTCTTATCGACACGTGCCTGCGGTCTTGGTATCAATCTGGCAACGGCTGATACTGTTATTATCTATGACTCTGATTTCAACCCTCATGCTGATATCCAGGCAATGAATAGAGCTCATCGAATTGGGCAATCTAAACGACTTTTGGTATATAGACTTGTTGTCCGTGCTAGTGTGGAAGAGCGTATTTTGCAACTGGCCAAGAAGAAGTTGATGCTCGATCAGCTTTTTGTAAACAAGTCTGGATCACAGAAGGAATTTGAAGATATTCTACGTTGGGGGACTGAAGAACTATTCAAGGACTCTGCTGGCGAGAGCAAGAAAGATACATCTGAAAGTAATGGCAACTTAGATGTGATCATGGATTTAGAAAGCAAGAGCAGGAAAAAAGGTGGTGGCCTTGGAGATGTTTACCAAGACAAATGCACAGATAGCAGTGGAAAGATTGTTTGGGATGAAAATGCAATTATGAAGTTGCTTGACCGCTCAAACCTTCAATCAGCTTCCAGTGATGGTGCTGATGCAGATCTGGAGAATGATATGCTTGGCTCTGTAAAGGTGAGGTATCCTCGACATATGTTTATCTTACTAAACAACATCCTGATATGCTCTATTATGAGATGATTTACTTATATGAAACTTATATCTCATGAAGACTGCTTTTGTCATCTCTCTTCACCGAAGTGATAATTACGTTGCTTTAGCTATTTGTGGTTTATATCTTTCTCCTTGAACAGCCTGTGGAATGGAATGAAGAAGCAGCTGAAGAACTAGTTGGAGCTGAGTCACCTGCTCCAGTGACCGATGATACTGGTGATCAGAGTGCAGAGAGGAAAGAGGAAGATGCAGTTACCTTTATTGAAGAAAATGAATGGGATAGGCTTCTGCGTTTGAGGTTGGAGTTTCCTTTTTGTTTCAATTTCTTAGATATCCTCAGGGATTTAGCTCTCTTTTTGCTTAGGCTGAAATGATACTTGCAGTATATGTTTTTGCTTTCATTACTTCATACTTGTTGGCTAGTTCTCAATTCCAAAACTGTGTTTGTAGATGGGAGAAATATCAAAGTGAGGAAGAAGCAACACTTGGTAGAGGGAAGCGTTTGAGAAAGGCGGTTTCATACAGGGAAGCATATGCCCCTCATACAAATGGAGCTTTAGTTGAGGTAACCGTTTTAGTCAACACCTGGAAACATCTTTTTGTGGCTATGAATACCTTTTGTCATGTAACTTACCAATTTTCGTATGTTCAAATTATCACAGAGTGGTGGTGAAGATGAAAAAGAGCCAGAACCAGAAGCCAAGAAGGAATATACACCTGCAGGACGTGCCCTTAAAGAAAAATTGTAAGTTCATTGTTCCGTATATGACCATGATAGTGAAGTCATATTTACCAGATAAATCAACTGGACTAAATATTGTGATCTCCTCTTACCAGAAGGCAGAGAAAACTCTGTAGCAATATATATTTGTGTAAATTTTGTTAGGAGATATCAAAATTTTCATGTTAACTTGCTGGTGAAGTGAAACCATCTGCTTCTCTACATGCTTATTTCAAAATCTTGAAACTAATCTTTTTTTTTGTAATACAGTACTAAGCTGCGAGAAAGGCAAAAGAATCGGCTTGCGAAAAGGGATTCAGTTGAAGATTCTCTTCCCAACAGCACAGGTAATGGATCCGAAAGTCATCTGCATCGTGGAGATGTGGATCAGGTGACTGAAGCAGCTAATCATGACTTGGAAAATCCTGCAATAATGGACTTGGAGGATAGCAAAGCTGGTCAGCAATTTGATGCACTAAAAAGAGACGCCAACTCTCTACGGCTAAACAATTCTTCAGATCCTACGCCAGATCTTCCAAGCCAACATCAGCATAGCCCAGGATGCCCACCATCATTACTCCCCAACAACCTGCCAGTTCTTGGATTATGTGCTCCTAATTTTGCTCAATCAGAACCCTCCCGGAGAAATTATTCTCGTCCAAGTAGCAGACAGAACCGGATGATAACAGGACCCAATTTTCCTTTCAGTCTACCCCCAACACTTAGTCAGACGCTCTCAGTTGAGAGGGAAGTAAACGACCAAGAGCCTGCTTTGGGTAAGTTCAAGCCTCAAAACGTAAAAGAGGAAATTCCTCAGCAGCCTCTTAACAACCAGGATTCTTGGCTTCCACCTCGTCCGGTACTTTCCTCCCTCTTTTACATGCAGTTTCAGCATTCTTTTCTCCCTTTCAACATCTTTACTTCTCATATGCATGCATGTAAAGCATAAACATATTCTATGGGTGCTTATGGTTTAAGTTTATGTGCCGTGCAGTTTCCTCTCCCAGGGGATTTTGAGCGTCCCCAAAGTTCTGGTGCTTCTTTTGCTGATTTCCAGGAGAAGTTTCCGCTACTTAACCTACCATTTGATGATAAGATGCTTCCTCGATTTCCATTTCAGCCAAGAACAATGGGAACTTCCCCTCAAGACATCCTGGCTAATCTTTCATTGAACAGGAGATTTGAAGGTGCTGGTCATTCTATGCAAGAACTATTTAATGTACCACCAATGCCTTTCCTTCCTAATTTGAAAATCCCTCCTCCTCTGGATCCACCATCATTCAGCCAACAAGAGAAGGAACTACCGCCTTTGGGCATAGATCAATTTCCTTCAGCTCTTTCATCTATCCCAGAGAACCATCGAAAGGTTTTGGAGAATATAATGCTAAGAACAGGCTCAGGGATTGGGCACTTTCAGAAAAAGAAAACAAGAGTAGATGCATGGTCTGAGGATGAACTGGATTCTCTTTGGATTGGGATTCGCAGGCATGGGTATGGCAATTGGGAGACAATGCTCAGAGACCCTAGGCTCAAGTTTTCGAAATTTAAAACTCCGGAGTACTTGGCAGCAAGATGGGAAGAAGAGCAGCGTAAATTCCTCGATAGTCTTTCTTCTCTGCCGTCAAAATCAAGTAGGCATGCCAAGCCTACCAAATCTCCATTGTTTCCTGGTCTTCCTGAAGGTATAATGAATCGGGCTTTACATGGTGCTAAATTTACCTCTCATCCTAGATTCCAATCCCACCTGACAGACATGAAACTCGGATTCACCGATCTAGCTTCTACCCTTCCGTTGTTTGAGCCATCTGATCACCTCGGAGTTCGAGGTGAGCCTTTTCCTCCTATGGCAAACAGGTGCACAGATAATACTGTTGGAGATCCTTCTGCTGGACCATCGGAACGACCAGGGACTTCAACAGATATTCCCAACGAGAAGCCTTTTCCACTCAACTCTCTTGGAATGGGAAACTTAAGTTCGCTGGGTTTGAATAGTTTAAGCTCTTTAAATGCGCAGAGAACTGAAGAACAACGTGAGGCAATCAAACGTGGAAAACTACCATGTTTTCTCGATATGCCGTTTCCTCAAATGCTTGATTCAAGCAACAATATGTTCGTGGGAAGATCAGCCAATCCGTCGCTTACTAATCCTAATCGAGTGTTGAATCTCTCCAACATTATGGGAAAAAATGTATTGGAAAGCAGCTCTTCAGAGAACAAGCTACCTCACTGGCTACGTGATGCTGTAACTGTTCCTACTGTCAAGTCGCCAGAACCACCTACTCTTCCTCCAACTGTGTCAGCTATAGCTCAATCAGTCCGTGTTCTATATGGTGAAGACTCTACAACAATTCCACCATTTGTTATACCAGAGCCACCTCCTCCAGCTCCAAGGGATCCAAGACACAGTCTACGCAAGAAGAAGAAACGTAAATCACATCAGATGACTACAGACATTGCTAGTAGCAGTCACAATGTAGAAAGCAGCTCTCAAGGTAATCCACCCTCATCGTCATCTCCTAACATAAACAGCACAGAGCCACCACCAGAAACAAGCTCAGGATCGCCTGAAGATGGTCCTCTGGTAACGCCCTCTGAAGCAGCAGAGCCAAATCTCCAGGATATTACCGGCATGACTAGGCTAAACTCACCGGAAAGGATAAACTCTGATCCAAACTTGACCAACAAAAATGGAGATTCAGAACTAGAAACTGGTGAGAAAAGCAAGGCTGATCAATTGATGTTATATTCAGATAAGCCTCTAGAAGAGAAAGAAGAGGAGCAAGAATTAGAAAATGTGTTGAACAAGACGCAATCTGAAAGTGAAGAAGAACAAGTTGGAACAGATGATGAAGAAGAATCCAAGGAGATAATGTCTGGTGATTGAAGAGAGTGAGATTAACTTACAGGTGTTCTTTGTTTCTGTTTCATCTATGAAAATGGTATAAGTTTTGTAGGTAATGATGCAAATGGGTGAAGAAGAAGCAGTATATGTAAAAGCAGTGCAGATTTAGGACTTCTATTATTATCTTTGGTCTATTTTTTGGTGTAAAGATTGTGTAAAAGAATGAAGAAAAAAAACTATTTAGTAATCTAATTGAACGGCTATAGATTGAAATCAGTTCAGTCCAGTCTATTAACGAGGGAAACAGAAGTCAAAGAAAATTCAGATTAAATATAAACTAGGATTTTACCAAAAAATAATATTTGATAAAAAAATAATAATCATTGTGAGATATATTTATATGCTTTATTAATTATAAATAAATTCTACAGCAGTTAAAAAAAAATTATAAATAAATTCTACTAATTAATTATGGTTGAAGACAATTAATATGAATAATTAATCAGAAAATAGTTAATTTAGTACAAGAAATTATTAACACATCTACACTAACCACTTTCAACGACTTATTGACTTTTTTTTTTTCCTTTTTTGAGTGTAATTTAATGTAACGTAACACCTAATTTTTTTAACTTTATTAGAAAATTAATTATATTTGACTTATTATGTATATCAGTATTCAGTGCACACTATTGAGTATTCAGTGCACACTATTGAGTATTCAGTGCACACTATTTTTGTCTTTATTTGTACACGAGTTGGATATTAATTTGGTAGGTACGTCATTGTCACCAAACAAATCAATTGTGACGTGGTTTACAATTTTTTAGCTGATATTATAGTTGGATAAGTTCTAAACCGTGAATTTTAGATTAATTTTGGAATTGTAAAACGTATTATATCTATGAGGTTTGAACAATTAATAAAATATGAAACAGAGAACAGAAAATCATGAAATGACAAGATTTGATAAAAATATTGTTTTGTAGCTGATTTAATTTCCAAAACAAGAAAACAATTTTAGAAAGTCTAATTTGTTTATGTATTTTCTTAAGTAATAATGTTTTGGTTGTAAGTTGTAGCAATGATGGCTCTACTCGTGTATTTATTAAAATACCGTCTTCTAAATTTTGATTTATAATTAATTTTAATTTGGTTTTATGATTCCTTTAACTATAACTTTATCCCAACAATAATCATCACCAAAAAAAAAACTTTATCCAAATGAATATCCTATTTCAATCTTTTATCCATAAGTGGAAGGTTCTAATCTTAAATATAGAGTATTACTTTTGATTTTAATAGTATGTTTTTATGGTTATTATTTTTCAATGTTTCAGGATTTAAATAACCAATACAACTGGAAATTTTTTTTAACCAAATACACCATAGAAATATTTTGAATTAAATAACAATTTCTTAACCCATTAAATTGACACGCCTTTTAACAAAAAAAAATTTATAAATAATCAAAATGCATTGAACTATGGGTCAAGCTATTAGCCTATTACTCAAAATGATATTCAAAATAATACCATAAAATGATATTTTAAATACTTTCTTACAATTTGGCAAAAAAAAAACTTTCTTACATTAAACTAAAGATTATGTATTATTCAAATATAATATTACAAATTATTGCAAGGTGGATTTACATTACATATATATGTTTTTCGACGAACATAATTTTCTTACAAATAATTTATTAAAACATAGTTAGAAGTAAGACGTATGGTCTATTTAAATATAATTTACATGTAAAATTCATACTTTACTTGATTGGAATTCACCATCTCGTAGTTTATTAATTACGCCTAATTTTTTTGTTGGGGGTTAAAAAAAATTTGGCGTGTTACAATAACTAGGGGTAATTTCGTCATTTAGTGGCGCGTGAGTTAGTTGACGAATTGCTGTCTCATCCTTTCTCTCTCTACAAAACAAAATCAAATCTTTTTTCATCCATCATCCAAAAAAGACATTTTTGTGTATATATAGAGAAATGGGTTTCTGTTATTGAAACATCTTCCTCTTTTATCTTCTCGATTGTGTTGACTCCCGTCGAAATCTCACGGAATGGCGCCGAGTGGACGGAATTTACAGCTTACATCCTTCACCGGCGACAAACGGGGATCTTCGGCGGCGGAGATCGACCCGATGGAGGAAGTTGGGCTTTTAAACGCGTATGATGAAGAAAATAGCGACATTGCTTTGAGTAAGATCGAGGAAGGAGGTGAAGAAAGCGGTTTAAGGAGGATTCAAGTTGGAGTAACCGGTATGACTTGTACTGCTTGTTCTAATTCCGTGGAAGGAGCTTTAATGAGCGTTAATGGCGTGATTAGAGCTTCTGTAGCTTTGTTACAGAACAAAGCTGATGTTATCTTCGACCCAGGTTTAGTTAAGGTCAGCAATTGCTCAAAATTGGATCAATTTATCTGATTGCGACTTGTTTTAGCATCAAATTGGATGGGTTTAGCTTAAGTTCAATGGGTCTTTAAGCACATTTGCTTACTAGGGTTTGTTTTGGTTATGCAATTTATTGCTCAGGGAGCCTCTGCTTATCTCTAGAGGGTTTAATGTTCTTGTGATTAAATCATTTGATGGTGTTTGTTGTAGGAAGAGGACATTAAAGAAGCAATCGAGGATGCTGGATTCGAGGCAGAGATTATATCAGAGCCAAGTACTTCCGGGACAAAATCACAGGCTAACTTGGTAGGTCAGTTTACAATTGGAGGCATGACATGTGCTGCTTGTGTTAACTCAGTTGAAGGAATTCTTAAAGATCTTCCTGGGGTCAAAAGAGCAGTGGTAGCTTTAGCTACATCTTTAGGAGAAGTTGAGTATGATCCATCTGTAATCAGTAAAGATGATATAGTTAGTGCAATTGAAGATGCTGGCTTTGAAGCTTCACTTGTACAAAGTAATCAACAAGATAAACTCAGTTTAAAGGTTAACGGGATCTTAAATGAGCTCGATGCTCAGATTCTAGAAGGTATACTTACTCGATTAAACGGAGTTAGACAATTTATTGTAGACAGGATCTTAGGAGAACTTGAGGTAGTGTTTGATCCAGAAGTTGTAAGTTCAAGATCTTTAGTTGATGGAATAGAAGGAGAAGGCTATGGAAAGTTTACGTTGCGAGTAATGAGCCCTTACGAAAGGTTAACTTCGAAAGATACCGGAGAGGCAGCAACTATGTTTCGGCGTTTTATCTCCAGTCTTTTTCTCAGCGTAAGTACTAATTCATCAAACTACAGATTCAGCCTGTTATCTAATGTCATTGATGTAGATTATTTCTTATGATTTGATGCAGATTCCTCTGTTCTTTATTAAAGTAATTTGCCCACACGTTGCGCTTCTAGATACCTTATTGGTATGGAGATGTGGACCTTTCATGATGGGTGATTGGCTAAAATGGGCATTAGTAAGTGTTATCCAGTTTGTTATTGGCAAGCGTTTCTACGTTGCAGCGTGGAGAGCTCTTCGAAATGGTTCAACTAACATGGATGTGTTGGTCGCTCTTGGCACATCCGCAGCTTACTTTTACTCTGTTGCTGCTCTTTTATACGGCGCAGTCACTGGGTTCTGGTCTCCAACATACTTTGATGCAAGTGCTATGTTGATAACATTTGTATTACTTGGAAAGTATTTAGAATCTCTTGCAAAAGGGAAAACTTCAGATGCTATGAAGAAACTCGTCGAACTTACTCCAGCAACCGCAACTTTACTAATTGAAGGCAAAGGTAACTTACTTCTTACCTATCCTTAAATGATTGAAATACCGGTTGTATATACTCAAGGCTTTAAATGCTCTTATAGGAGGAAAGCTTGTAGGGGAAAGGGAGATCGATGCGTTACTGATTCAACCTGGCGACAGGTTAAAAGTACTTCCTGGAGCTAAGATTCCTGCAGATGGTGTTGTAGTATGGGGTTCAAGTTATGTTAATGAAAGTATGGTGACTGGTGAATCAGTTCCTGTATCGAAAGAAGTTGATTCGCCAGTAATTGGTGGTACGATCAATATGCACGGTGCGCTGCACATGAAAGCTACAAAAGTGGGATCTGATGCAGTTTTGAGCCAGATTATTAGCTTAGTCGAGACTGCGCAAATGTCTAAAGCTCCGATTCAGAAATTCGCTGATTACGTAAGTACTATTTGAATATCATTCATTGGTGTTGCTGCTTAGGGAATCTGATTTCTCTCATTTGCAGGTTGCAAGCATTTTTGTTCCGGTAGTGATTACTTTAGCAATGTTCACTTTAATAGGCTGGTGAGAGACTTAATACCTTCTCTTTTAATATTCTCCGACATCGAAAATATCTTGAATGAAATGATTTTACAGGTCAATTGGTGGAGCTATTGGAGCTTATCCAGAAGAATGGCTGCCGAAGAATGGAACTCACTTTGTTTTCTCACTTATGTTTTCAATATCTGTTGTGGTAATTGCTTGCCCTTGTGCTCTCGGCTTGGCTACACCGACCGCTGTTATGGTTGCAACAGGAGTTGGAGCAACAAATGGTGTATTGATCAAAGGAGGTGATGCATTAGAGAAAGCTCACAAAGTGAAATATGTAATCTTTGACAAAACAGGAACATTAACTCAAGGGAAAGCTACTGTAACAACTGCTAAAGTCTTCTCAAAGATGGACCGTGGAGAATTCCTCACTCTCGTTGCTTCTGCAGAGGTTAGTTTTAAATCTTTTCCTTAGCTTCTTGAACATGTATAAATGGATTCTTGAACTGGATTGTCTCTTTACTTAGGCTAGCAGTGAACATCCATTGGCGAAAGCTATTGTTGAATACGCTCGCCATTTTCACTTCTTTGATGAATCTACTGAAGATAGCGAAACAAACAAAACAGAATCACGAAATGCTGGATGGTTACTCGATACCTCGGATTTCTCTGCTCTTCCTGGAAAGGGAATTCAGTGTTTAGTCAATCAGAAACTGATTCTGGTGAGGTTTTATTCCTTAATATATGGTAACTTACAGCTTTGGATCTTTATACTCTTCAAACTAGTAGACTAAATGAATCTTTTTCCCCATTTGATTAGGTCGGAAACCGTAAATTGATGACAGAAAACGGTATCGCCATCCCAGACCATGTAGAGAACTTTGTAGCAGATCTTGAAGAAGGTGCAAAGACTGGAGTTCTTGTAGCCTATAACGGCGAATTAGCCGGCGTGCTAGGAATTGCAGATCCGTTAAAAAGAGAAGCTGCTGTTGTCGTCGAAGGTCTTCTTAGAATGGGAGTTCGTCCTATAATGGTTACAGGTGATAACTGGAGAACCGCAAGAGCAGTAGCTAAAGAGGTCAAAATCTAATTCCTTTTCAAGAACCATGTATGATCAAATTCTTGATTTTAACAGTTTCTTGAATACATTATAACCAGGTTGGGATTGAAGATGTGAGAGCAGAGGTAATGCCAGCAGGAAAAGCAGAAGTGATTCGTTCATTACAGCGAGACGGAAGCACCGTAGCCATGGTAGGAGATGGAATCAATGATTCACCGGCTTTAGCTGCAGCAGACGTTGGAATGGCCATTGGAGCAGGAACAGATA
This sequence comes from Aethionema arabicum, assembly GCA_000411095.1. Classification (NCBI taxonomy): domain Eukaryota; kingdom Viridiplantae; phylum Streptophyta; class Magnoliopsida; order Brassicales; family Brassicaceae; genus Aethionema; species Aethionema arabicum. The sequence continues at coordinate 410,729 of KE151283.1, forward strand.
TAGCCATAGAAGCAGCAGATTATGTGTTAATGAGAAATAACTTAGAAGATGTGATAACTGCAATTGATCTATCTAGGAAAACCATTTCAAGAATCAAGTTAAACTATGTTTTCGCCATGGCTTATAACATAGTGTTTATCCCGGTAGCCGCGGGTGTGTTTTTCCCGGTGTTGCGGGTTCAGATGCCGCCGTGGGCAGCCGGAGCATGTATGGCGTTGTCGTCAGTAAGTGTTGTTTGCTCGTCTTTGTTACTTAGAAGATACAAGAAACCAAGACTTACTACTATTTTAGAAATTACTAAAGAGTAGTTTAAAAGTCTTTGTTGGGTTTTGAGTAAATAAACTACTTGATATATAGTGTATTTGCAATTATTGTAATCAATGTAATGATATTTGGTCTTTTGACTTTTGAGAGATTTTTCTTATGTAAAAAAATTCCTCGGCTCTTTTTTGTAAAATTGGTTTTATAATCATACCAATTTATATGATATGATATTTTATTTTCATTCAGATTTTGACACCACCAAGTTTGTTAATTTATAAAATTAAGTGTGTAACGTGGAAACAAGTTAGCTTGAGAAATTGTATCATACTGACATTTTCTTCACTTGACTTATACTCGAACAGAAAATGTCTCTGGACTTGGTTTAATAGAACTGAAGATATCTGCAATTTGTGGGGGAAATTAAGAACGAGTCTGCAGAGCAAGTAAAGAGATAATAGAAAGAGCCCACCTTGTATCCTATAAGAAGAGAAGACTCATAAACTTCAAAGAAGAAACACATATGAGATAGAGAGAGAAGATGAAATTGCAGGGTGTGTTTTTGGTGGTTATCTTCTCTCTAGCTTATATCTTACTGGTCAAGGGGCAAAGTAAAAATGGCTACATCTCAAAAGAGTACAGCATGTGTTCTGATTCTAGCCGTGAATCTAGTGAAGGTTTCGATGGGAATATTCCATACCCTTCTCGTCACCGGTTTGATCCTGCAAAGGGTTTGATCATTCTTCTTGGTAAGCAACTCCAAAATGCTTCTGATTCTCCGAAACAACTCAATTCTAATCTTCTCTGTTTGTAACAGGGACCATCATTGTCTTCTTACTTCTCCTCCTTGGTGTTCTCTTTATAAAACAGAAGAGGCTCCGCAAGGGCATAAAACTCCGAGAACAATTCTTTGAGCAGAACGGTGGAGGTATGTTGAAAGCTCGGCTCGCAGGGTCCTCAAATGTTGATATCAGAATCTTTACTGAAGAAGGCATGAAGGTAGCAACTAATGGTTATGAAAAGAGCAAGATCTTAGGTCAGGGAGGTCAAGGAACGGTTAAGGGATTATTACCAGACAATTCCATTGTTGCTATCAAGAAAGCTCGCCTTGGAGACCATAGTCAAGTGGAGCAGTTCATTAATGAAGTCACGGTTCTCTCACAAATCAACCATAGAAACGTGGCGAAACTCTTGAGATGTTGTTTAGAGACCGAAGTTCCTTTACTAGTCTACGAGTTTGTAAGCAATGGCACTCTTTACGAGCACTTACACAGTTCCATGAGTGATTCTTCTCTGACATGGGAACAACGTTTGAGGATAGCCATAGAAGTTGCTGGAACTCTTGCATATCTTCACTCCTCTGCTTCCATTCCAATCATCCATCGCGATATCAAGACCGCTAATATCCTCCTAGATGATAACTTAACTGCAAAAGTAGCTGATTTTGGAGCTTCAAAACTGATACCAATGAATACAGACCAGCTCGCTACAATGGTGCAAGGAACTCTAGGCTACTTAGACCCAGAGTATTACAGCACAGGGTTACTAAACGAAAAGAGTGATGTTTACAGTTTCGGTGTAGTTCTAATGGAACTGCTCTCAGGTCAAAAAGCATTGTGTTCTGACCGGTCACTGCAGTCAAAACATTTGGTGAGTTACTTTGCATCTGCCACAAAAGAGAATAGGTTAGGTGAGATAATTAAAGGTCATGTGATGAATTTGGAGAATGAAAGGGAGATTTATGAAGCAGCTAAAGTTGCTGTTAAGTGTAAAAGAGTGATGGGAGAAGAAAGACCAAAGATGAGAGAAGTAGCTGCAGAGCTAGAGAGTTTAAAAGATATCAAGACCAAACATCAGAAGTCAGATCAGTACCTTGAGCCAAAGCAGAATGAGTTCGATGTTCCAACCTCGGCTGCAGGATTAGTTTGGACAGGCTTGACAGCAACAAAAGATACGTTTAAGTTTTTGTTTTTTTCCAAATTAAAGAAACGTTAATATTCCTTCCATTTCACAGTAAAATCTTTTAAGTATAAGGTTTTGATTAATGCCCCCGTTTAGTTTCTTTAATTTTTATTATTTTTAAGTCAGATATCAGAATCCTGAGCTGGAGCAGATTGAACATTTGGTCCTTCAAATCTCGTTTAAACAACACCAAAAGAAATGTTTTAATCTCTGACAGAGTTTGGAGTTGATCAAGAGCTTAAATGATTATTTTTACTAACAAATGAGTTGTTATTCTATAATATATGGAAACATATCGTCAGAATCTTACCTTTTCTTCCCATTTGAATACTTCTTGGTCATGTTCTTTGAAACCTTCTGCAACAATATAAAATTAACTTTTATATGAGAAAAGAGAGAGAAGTTGTATTAAGTCGAGGATATATTATATGGGATTATAAAGCACACTTGCACAGTTGCACTCCCCTTGTATCATACTCACATTGCCTTTTCTTGACTTGTTCAGAAAATGTATTGAGTGTGTGTTTTGGATTTGGATTATAGTACTGAAGATACCTGCAAATGGTGGGGGAAATTGGGTAAATACATCATCTGAAAGATTCCACATCGTTTCCTATAAAAAGACTCAGAAACTTCAAAGATAAACAAGTTTAGAGAGAGAGGAAGAAGATGAAGTTGCAACTAGTCAAGACTCAAGAATCCTTTCTACTTCAGAGTCCTTTGTTCATATAATCGACTGAAAAAGTGTAAATTTATAAAATCTGTGAATTTCATTGTCTGAGTTTTCTTATTTTGCTTCTTTTCACATAAAACCAGTGTCAACAAATTTGATTCGAAGCTTGCTTGAATGAACAGCTTTACAATCTCCACCATGAAAGTAAACTCACTGCTAATATAGTATTGAAGAGATTAAACATTTGGCAAATCACAAACAGAGCGAGAAGATAAATTGAACAATCACGAAAAAAATCAGAAACGAAACCACCATCGGAGTTAACTGCATCCTATCGGACCCAGCCAACCGCGCGACGCCGTCAGATTCGCCCCGCCTCGTCGAATGTAGCCACAAAACCCACGGCCACCGGACCCAACAATATTCCAAAATTGACTCAAAATAACTCGAATTAACCCTAAATTCCTTCAATCCCAGCGATATAGCTTCTTCACCATCGAAGTCGCCGCCTGAAGTCGCCGCCTGAAGTCGCCGCTTGAAGTCGCCGTATTTGATTGTCATTTGAAACACGCAAAGTTCAGGGTTTATCATAAATAAGTAAATAAATAATAAATATCATTTTATGGAGAGGTTAATATATTTTGTTTTCAATTGAATTTTAAATTAATTGAGGAAAAAAAAAGAATATTAAATTAATTAACAACAAGCTCATGAGTTAAAAAAAAAAAAAAAAAGCTCATATCTTTCGTGATTTGATATAAATTATACACTTTTCTTAGATTTTTTTTATTAATCAATTGATTTGCTTAACTAAAACCAAGACCGCCCCAAGAGTAGAATCAAAATTAGAAATAAAAAGTTAATACTATATATCATGAAAATAAATTAAAAAATTATAATTTCTTTTACATAACTTTTATACATGAGTTAAAATTCTTGTTTAATAATAAACCATGATTTATATAGCAAATATTTCGTAATATAACAAACTATTTATTGAGTCTAATTTTAACATCAATTTGAGTTTGAGTTTCATAAAAAAAACAACAACGTGTAACGATGTAACAAACAAAATCACAACATACTATCAGCTCTTGATGGCAATCTCCTAAAGAAATTTTGAGGAACAGAAGGTATATCAAAAACCCTAACCCTAGGATGTCTCATAACGTAAAACGCAAGCAAAGTCAAAAGCAACCTCATGGAAACCAAGAAGATTACTCCACAAGCAACTAAACAAAACATCAAAAACAAAAAAGTTGCCCTAGGATCTCTCCAACTCAACAAACTCTTCACTCTTTCACCTTGTGTAGCTAAATCTCCCAAAACCATCATCATCCTCCCTGCAATTCCTCTTAACCTATCATACCTTTTCCTCAACAAATCACCCGATTTCGCCGTCGGAAACACATCAAATTCCTCATCTAACTCATCACCTAACACTTGATCAGCTTTCGACAACTTTATGTCCATATGTGGTGGATATCTTGGCCTCAAACGATACCGATATAGCCCAATTACAAACCAGTACAACAGCAAACTTGTGATGCAGTACTTAGGAAGAAAAGCTATGAACAAAAAGATGAAATGTGTAAGCAATGTAGTCAAAGGACTTCTCCATTTGCATACCTCATCAAACCAAGTCCAAGCTTCGCCGAAACCGGTTAAGAAAGCTAAAAGACGTTCAAAATTAGCTCTTCCTCTTCTTAAACTCCACAAATTTGATCCTATATCAAGCATATACTCAACAACATCTTTACCTAGAGGCGGCTCATTGCGGCTTAGTTTCATACAAAGTATGTGAGTAGCTTGATGCCTAAGACTGTCTAATTGGTAAATAGACAATGGATTTATGTAATGCATCTCAGGAAGTAACGGCTCAGTGTATTTCTGAAGCATATCCACCATTGATGTGCAAGTAAACCGCACAGCGAGCTGAATCTCTCCCATTTTCTTCACACCATCTGGTTTAAGAACTATGAGTGGATATGAATGTGTGTAGATCTTTGAGGTTTCAAGTGTTGATAAACGTATTCTGATCTTCCCAATCCGTGAATCTCTCGGGTTATTTCCATAACTTAGATGCAAATTGTCGAAAACCGCTATGGTTATAACAGTGTAAGGATCATAAACTTCCCAAGTATACTGTTCATTCCATTTCGGACTAAAACTATCAACAATCGTCCTTGTTCTCACCCATTTTTGTCCGTATTTCGCAACGCAATAGGCGTCAGTCGTCCCTCGGCCATCTCGTGACTTCATCGGCATTAAACCGGTAGCACTAATGACTCCAAGTTCCAATATACCAATAGCTGGTGGCCATAAGAGTTTAGCAGAAGCTCTATAGTCACTACTATACTGAATTGACTCATCCAACACATGGTAGCCTCCATCCAACGAAACCCGCAAATGAATCCTCCCCGCGAACCCGTTCCCGTCCTCAAACCGTTCGATATTATACCATAGAGCCAGTACGGGACCAGGCATTACCCTTCTTTCAACTTGAGATAACTTAATCTCACATCTACCTAAACACTCTTCTCTTTGACCTACCTTGTCTTCCACGCTAAGAAACAAACTATCTTCAAACGGTTCAACCGCAACAAACATCATATCCTCGTTCCATACCGGACTACCAGACCGCATCTGCGAAGCCCTACTCCTCACTACAACATTTCCAACAGACCCTTTTACTAGAATCTCCGGATTTGTCCTATTTTGCCGTATAGGTACTAAATCTTGAGCTTCAATAACATTAACTCGCAAATACCATAGCTTTGGAGATAGATAAACCTTAGAACGTGTAATTACAATGTTTTCTCCGGTCACCGGAGCTGAATCTGAGTGCCAAGCCTCCGGGAACACTTCATCAGCTTGTGTTCCCATCCATATAGATAACATAACCTCACCACCTATTTTGAAACCGTTGATATCTTCTAATCTATACCATTGAGGAGCTAATGGACTATCTGGTGGGACACGTGTCGGAATCTCAGCTACTTCGAATTTACATTTCCCAATAATCTCTTCTTCGTTTATCTTTACAGCTACTTCTAAGATGTTTCCTTGAAGACGGTCGCCGTTGAAAGCAAAGACTTCAAGAAACTCTGGATTAGGATTAGGGTTAGGGTTTTGTTTTGTTCTTCCTTTGTAGCTTCCAATGTTGATTTCGATAAAGGAGTAATTAGAAGGTAAGATTCGAGCTCTGACTATACGAACGTAGAGGAATGACATACGTTCTACGAGATCGAATGATGACGTCAGCATTTCGCCGCCGGCGACGCCGGGGATTGATCTTCCGCCGCCGATCTTGGGGCATGTTTCTTTGAGAGAGAAGTCTATGGTATTGTTGTTGTTGTTGTTTTCAGCCATTTGAGTGTTGTGATTTCTGAGACGTTTTGGTTTACATAAAGATAAAGGAAACGTTTTAAAAAAAATGTATTTTTTTAAAACGTTTTTCAAAATCTTGTTTTGGAAATCCTGTTTTTTAAGAGAGAATCTTGGGGGTATAGTAACGGTATTGTATATACATATTATAATAATTTGAAATTATGTGGGAGAGATATCAATTAATTAAAGATTTGACCGTTTTCTTTTCATGATTTTTCAAAATTTCCTAAATTAGGTGGATTAAAGTTAAATTTCTTTTTATTGTATCCTCTATATCTATATACATTATTGAGAAGTGATTCTAAAACCAAATATTGTTTTGTAGTCCTTGCAAATGGAAAAATAATTCATAGAAAACAAATATTAGACCGTTATTATTTAAATTTTTTTATATTAGAATTGATTATATTATTTGTAGAGATATTATTAATTTAATAGGTTGTTAGATACCTCATTTATATATTTTATTCGTTTATATATATTTTTTTTTAAAAAATTGTAAAATAGTTTATGGTTACCATTTTTTAGGTTTATATTGTTAGAAATATAATTTTAAATATATTTAATTATAATNTTTTATTTATACATATAGGTAATTAATCATTTATATAATGAATATAATTAACAATATATTTTAACAATATAATTCACCAAAATAACATATGACATGATAAATTGGTCGAATGAACAAAAATTTTCGGAAAAAAATTGGTCAAATGAATATATTATAGCAAAATAACATATATAACATGATAATTTAAATAAGTGTATCGATTGAGGATTTTGTTTTTGATTAAATTCATTAGACAAAAGTTTATTTATCAAAAACATAAGAACATATGTAATTTAAATAGAAGTTTGATAAAAAAACTCTTCCAAGTAAATTAATCAAATATTTAATTTAAAAACATTCTTATATATATATATATGTAGAAACTCTAAAGTTTTGATATATTTATCTAATATTTTTTTTAGTATACATTTAATCAATACTTAATTTTATATTATCAAAAAATTTTATCTGCATTTTATATTATATAATAGAAAAATTAATTTAAATTGCTTGTATTCTTCAACAACATTCGTCTTGATGAAAGAATTTGTCAAAAGAGTAATCGTATTCTTTTATCATAACAACATTCTTCTTCACGAGAGAATTTGTCAAGAGAGTAATCAATAAGAAGAGTTATATCATGTGCCCTTGATCAAATAGCTTATAAAAGTCGGGATCAAATAGCTTGGATCAAATAGCTTATAAAAGTCAACATCAAACATGAACAAATTTTTCGGGTTTCAAAATAATTTATTTTGGGATGTAAGATTTAATACGTGGGTTGTAATATGTGGATTAAAATTTGAAAATAATTTATTTTACTAACAAAATTAATAAATAAACAGTTCTTACAAATAAAAACATTATTTTATTCATCAACCAACTATAACATGTATGCTAAAATATTTTAACTTAAGTTCGATTCAAGTACACACTGAAATCTTAGATATCATTGAACTTGTAATGTTAAGAACATAAAATGGACCATTTCTTCCATATAAACACTGATCACTCATATGAGCAGCTCCTATGGCTGTTCTTGAGGTCTGAATCACTTCATCTATGGACTATGTGGAGTCTCCTTGTACGACAATCTCCGATTACCTCTGGATATTAATCAGTTAAGCATCCTTTCAGTACTCTGTTTTGCCGGGGTTTACTGTATTGTAGTCTTTATCCCACAAATATTCTACTTTGATTGCCAATATCTGCTCTTAAGATATCTAGCTGCCACTTTCTGGAGTCCATGGCGTTCTCTTCCTTCAGGATCCACATTGATCAAATCCCAGGTTTAGTTTTCAGATACTTTTACATCAATAGAAGTTCTTCTCTTAGCATCAAACCAAAGAGTAATTCCAAGGAAAAGTCGCTTCAGTAAAAGGACTTTTAAGATATGTTCAAGCTTCCTCCATAGTGTTCACTGATTGAGGCCTAAGAAATGAAGAAATATGAGTTCTCAGACCAGTTTTTGATATTCACAAAACCGAGTGCTGCTAGTATATGATGAAAATTCTAGGTTTTTTATTTGAAGGAATCTGTAATGTAGAAGGAAAAACTGCACTAACCTGAATGAAGGGAGACAAAATCTCATAGACTTGTCGGAAAAATTGACTCCTTGCAGCTAATCTGGAAGCCAAATATTATCATCATCAAAAGAATACACAATCCAAAAGATACAGCAGAGAAACAGTAAATGATGAAGGCTAAGAAGTGGAAGTTGTAACAATCTAAAATGACAACATATAGAGATCTTTGAATGAGTAATAAAATCAACGTGCAAGATACAATGTCATCTCTATGATTCCATACATGTAAATAAAAAATCTCTGCAATATCTAACATCGCATAAAATTTTAAAACGCAATGTACCTTCTCATAAGGCGGAAGCAGAGATATATCTCCTCAATATCCTTTTCTATCTTGAGCTTAATATACTGTTTTAAAACTTCACAAACATCGTGAACAGCTTTGTCCAAACCATTACCACTTGCATCTAGAAAACTCGCAATTTCTGAGAGGGCATGTTGCAGGACCGGGGATAACCTCAGGCTTGACTGACCCACCTTGTGGTACATGTCTGAAATTTTTTCCAATGTGCAATTGCCGCTAACTTTAAAATTCTCAGTCCATGGAGGAGGATTCCCAAGCCAGAGATAGCTATCTGAGAATCCAATCTCATTCTTACTATCCTTGATATCTATCGGCTCCTCATCATGTTTCTTAAAAGTCTCAGATGATGATAAGTGTTGTTTCCTGTGGGCAGGAAATGCTCCCAATACATCAGCTCTCAACTCTTCAGGTAATTCTTGTAAAACAGAGACGTCAACTTGACTAAGGGATGAAGGCATCAAATCCGTCCTTTCAATGGTACGCTCATTAGAAGCTCGTTGCACATAAGGTTCCTCATATTCCTGATTTGGGGAATAAGATTTTGAATAGTCTAAGAAAGTCAGTATTCTTTGCACAGATCACTTTGCTATAGTGTTATATTGTAGACGATGGCCAAAGTTATATGAGAAAACTCGATTCATTTCTAAGTAAGATAGCAAAAGATTTACCTTTCCTTCAGTTGTACTCTTGTCGTGTATCTTAACTGAGAGAGATTTCAAACCCTTAACGCCTACACCTACAGGAAGAAAGAGACATAATCTCAGATGCGCTGCGCTGAAAAAAAGCATGATTGTTTAGTCAGGCCTCTAAAACAGATGAAAAAAACTCACCATCCAATGAGACCTGTGGTGTATCGCTGCTCATTTTTCTTTTGCCCCGCTTCTTTTCAATCAACTCTAACAATTTCCCGCCGTAGGTTTCATCTAATTCTGAAAGAAGTTCTGATGGAAGATTCTCGAGAACTTCCAGGTCAAGGTGACACATAGGCGGTAAGGACGAAACATGACTCTCACTGACTGAATTGGTATCACCTGTCTGAATTGAGGATTCAGCTGGATTAGATTCTGGGAGTCTAGGAACTCTACCACTAAGATGCCTCGTACAATCTGTCACAATAAGACATGCTATGTTTTAAAGCCTGTGATAAATAAAATTTAAGCAGTTCCATACCTAAAACCTATCTTAGAACTCTGCATTTCCGCACCCAAAAACGAGAAAGAAAACCAATTTCAGATCAAGGAAGAGACATTCTAACCGATTCTCATATACAGAGTCATGAATGCTTTTGAGATGAATATATAGAAAATAAGCAGTGTCTTTGTGGGCATCACCCACAAAACTTAAACATAGTACGAGCTTTCATTTTACCTGAGCCTTTCCCAACTTTTGCAGCATTATCATCTTGTTTTATTTGGGCAGAAGGAGAGCTAAGCCATGATTTCAGCGTCCTTGAACCTTGAAAGTCAAGGTAACAACTAACAACGTTTAGAAAGAGACAATGATAAATTGGATATAAGTTGGTTTTTTGGTGATTATATTAGAGAATGCAAAAGAACTTCGAATTGAAGAATGATATGCACAAAAATATCTACATGTAGATATTAGTCAGAAGAACTACCTTTATTGGAAGGATCTGGACTTTCAAGCTTAGAGACCTGAAGCCCAACCCCACGTATGTCCTGAACATCTATCTCAAGAGAACACAAGCTGAGTATTAATCATAGCAGAATCCAAAATCAAGGACAACTGATTACTTATAATGAAAATCAGTAGCACGATACAAATTCATATATAGAGCCAAACGCTGAAAGCAATTAAATAGATTAATTTCAGCTAATAGATAAAGATTTCTACAGGACGTTGTATACTAGTCTCAAGGGCTGCACTTTTGGACGGGTTTACTTCGACTCTGTAATTATTGAACTTCTATGAAGTCAACAATGGGATCCCAGAAGCTACTTCGAATTATCCCCCACGATAACCTTCTTAACAAAGCAACAGAGGTCCACTTACCAAAGACAAATGACCCAAACAACTGCTTAGCTATCCTCTGCAGAACTTCCACGTCATCTGTAGCAACAGGAACCTATAGCATCAACGTAAAATAAACCAGCACTTACTAACAGTGAGAGAAAAGAATGTCATCATACCATAAACTTCTATAGTACCAACTTACCGTGATGGAACGGCTCAGGTTATCACAGTCTCCACAACCCATATACTTTGCAGGTTCTTCAGCATCTTTTTTTCTCTTTTTTATCTGAAGTAGCACAACAAACATTCAATCTTCTTCTTTTGCATTAGACATGATGACAAACATTGAATGAATACTGTGAAATCAATTCAAAATGCCATAGACAATTTAAGCGTAAAGGTGGCAAAAAACCTTAAGAGTAAAAGTGCGTCCAAGCATCTCACATCCTTGCAGGCGCAAAGAAACTTCCTTGCATAGGCATTGAAGGAAGTGTTGGATCTGCAGCCATCAACATCCACAGAAATTCTTAGTTAAGATCAGATAAATTATGTTTGGAAACAAGTCACAAAAGACTTTATTCCTGAAAATACAGACATTTTGCTGATCTCTAAACCGCACACCCCAATTCACTTCAGCCCCTATGGACTTAGTCTCCTGTACATATAAATCGCCAAGTTGTTTATTGATGCAATTTAAATGCTCAAAGAAGAGACCTATGAAAAGAAAATATATACTCGGAGAAAGTATGAAATGTTAAACAAGTTAGAGAGTCAAGTGTTAAGCAGACCTGCACTGCCGTAACTGACCGATGATCCAATCCTCTGCTATAACTCCAAAGCATCTCGCCGGTTTTCACCCCAAAATCCTTCTGGAGAGAATCCTGGAAAAGCCAATAGGATTTCATATTTGTGTAGGTTAATAATAAACTTGTCGGTCAAATTGTCCGATTTGTTCTCAACAAAAATTCCTCTTTCCTAGAAAATCAGTCGAAGATACTACATTTAGTAGTTCATAAAATTGTCTGTGGTGCTTCTCTTCACTTCATAAGCAATTTCAAAGTCAAACTTAATTAAACCTACAGGAAATGTTTCTCAGTAATTTTCTTAACAAGTACTATTGATAAAATCATAAGAAACAATATCTCATGCTCTTTCAAGTATAAAGAGTTAGTTTTAGGCTTCACATATGGCCCAACCATTATTGGTCAACAAAACGAAACTTTCTACAATTGCCCACAAAACGGTTTACCTTGGAAATCAAACGTAATTGCCCACAGGTGTGAATATTTTGCTTTTCCAGCTTCTCCTTCAAGACAGAACCTACACCATGAAGTGTGCCTACTGGAAGCTGATCCAAGTACTCATCTACCTGCAAATTCCATACACTATCATGAGCCGAAACAGGGGCAAAGACATATATACACAAGAATATCAAGCTGTTTACAGAAAGAACCTTCTCAGCAGAGATATGAAATTGACCGGCTGGTTTAGCAACTCTGGTAGCAAGGCGAGCTATTAACATAGTACCGCCTATCCCAGCACTTGCACTGCATCCAGTAGTCTCAAGGATTTCTTTTCTTATTTTTGAAGCTAAGAACTCAGGTTCTACATCTTTCAAATCTGAAACATCTAAAAATGCTTCATCGCAGCTTATTGCCTAAACTCCCAAAAACAAAATAAANTATGAAATTGACCGGCTGGTTTAGCAACTCTGGTAGCAAGGCGAGCTATTAACATAGTACCGCCTATCCCAGCACTTGCACTGCATCCAGTAGTCTCAAGGATTTCTTTTCTTATTTTTGAAGCTAAGAACTCAGGTTCTACATCTTTCAAATCTGAAACATCTAAAAATGCTTCATCGCAGCTTATTGCCTAAACTCCCAAAAACAAAATAAACGTTAACAGGAAACAAACATCAGAAACTAGTAAAAGGTTTTCTGGAAGCCGACCTGAACTCTGCTGCAATGCCTATGTAGGATGTCATAAAACTGATCAGCTACCTGCAATTATATTACAGGGTCAAACATGCTCAACCAATAGGGCAACATACGTACACACGCAATTTCTCAAAATACCTCTTCGTATGCTGCAAAGTTGTAAGGAACAATAACAAGCTGAGGACAAAGGTCTTTTGCATGTCTTACAAACATACCTGCCTTCACTCCTAGAAGGAGAAAAAATGATAGCAAATTAATACAAAAACAAAGGAGCCAGAATTCATTGCACATCTAAGCATAAGAGTAATTACTTTGATATGAGACAGACCATAAGCCCGAGCTGGATAATTTGCAGAGGAAATTTCAGCTGTTCCTTTTGGATTATCCGAATGGCATACGGCTACCGGCTTGTCTTGTAATTCGAGACGGTTCTTGATTACCACTGACACAAAGAAGCAATCCTGGAAAAAACAAAACAAGACACAATTCTAACATCACAGGCACTAGTGATTCGTGGCAAATTTTATGCTCAAACTTCTAACTATTTTATCGCCGGAAAATTGCAGAAATGAAAACTGGGCAGACCTTTCTTTTGTTTTCCATAACTTTAAACATCAGAATATAAACAGAACAACCTAGACTCAGGATATTACCATATCAATGTGGATAATGGTTGACGTCTTGGAATTTTCAGCTGTGCCAGGGCCAGAATCTGCCCATTTAAGTCCATTAGAACAACCGTGAAATCTTTTTCGGTATCTGTTTCTCCACGTTCCAATAAAATGCAGCCTTGAATTCTGCAGAAACCAATTACATTGAAAAACCATCTTCAGTATTTAACTATTTATACATCCATTTATTTCTAGTTGCACGCTTCCAGCTGAAAGGAATTTTAAGACATGCATAATATCTCAACCAGATATGATCATTTATTTTCTCAAAGAAACTAGCAGATAAGTTAATATGGGACTTGAATAGACGAACATGCTTATAATTCACGAAAATAGAAAATATTTCTATAAATATTTACCTTAAAGTAGTTCTCTACAAAATTGGGATCCTCAAGAGTTGAATGCTGCCGTTTAGAGGGTCCAGAAGCAGTTGGAATCGATTTTCTATCATTATGTCTTTCGCTATGGAAAGATTGTTCGTCTTGAATAGAATGCAGCTGGGTAGTTGACTGAAGTTCGGTACTAACTTCATTTTCTTCTATGTCAGAATTATCAAGCCCTTCTACAGCCCCTTTAGAAGATTTCAGATCATCAGTTCTTGTTTTTTCAGTCCTTTCTGGAGTAGTGTTCTCAAAGTAAACGCCATCAGTTTCATCATCAAAGTGGAGTCTCGCTTCCTCGGATTCTTCTGCTCTAATTGAACTGCCCTCTTCAGCTTCACTGTATCCAATTTCTTGCTGAAACGATGTAACCGGCAAATCCTGCTGAGGAGCCAATTGACGTCTTGGCGCAAAAAAGGCAGACAACTTAGGCTGGGTATCATTCAGCTGATCTAGCTGGTAAGGAGCCCCTGAAATGTAGGAACAAAAACATTGAAACAAATGAATAAATAATAATAAGCACCAACAAATGTTTGTATACGATGATGGTTATAACTACATCATCATATTCATATTTTGCTACATATGATTGGTCTAAGTGAGACCGAAACATCTATGCTGACTTACAGCCCAGAAGTTTGTTGGCAGAAACGGAATCCACAATCCATGTGGGTTTCACCACTGGCAAACCTCTGCTAAATGCCCTGATTAGAATTAAGAAACCATTTTAAGAGACGAAGCTTCAAAACATTTACCAAGAAAGAAAAAAAGAACAACTGTATACCTTAAATTCTTGACTTTACTATCTGGTAAGTTGCTGCAGATGATATGTGTTACGGAACGCCTAGAAAAGTAGTTCTCGAATCTTCCACCATACCTCATCATGTAACTTCGCAATTCCTAATCAAACCCACCAGTAATAGTGCACTTAACAAAAATTTCAGGAAAAATATCTTAAGGGCAAATCATTTCAAATCAGCTAAGACCAGGATATAGACCAGATTAAGATGGATATAAATGAAAGTGATAGAGCAAAACCTGATGAGAGGGAATGGTGAAACCATCCACAAAGATTGAAACCCCTTGGAAAATAAGTTTCTCAGAATCCGAAACACCATAAGAAGAAGTGGAAGCTTCAGTTTCATACTGTTTTTGAAGTTTTCGATTTTTCACTTCCATGTAACTACAGGAAAAATAAAAATAATTTCACAAAGAGGGAAAGGGCGTATCTATTTTCAATCGTCCTCAGATCAACACTATAAGAGGGAATTTCCAACTCTTACATCATAATTTCAAAAAACTACCACCATCCAGAACTACAAAAACCCTAAAATTTCAGGAAAACGAGAGAAGACCTTCCAAAATCCGAGAAAGGGGACGATCGAAACGAAGAACGAGAAGCAGCGCTCCATGCGACACCTAGGGTTTTTTGGTTTCCCGAATTCTTCTTCTTAGCCTTCTTGTTACGACTACCACTGTTGTTTGAAGAATTGGAACCAAAACTACGCTTCATTGTTTGGCGGTATGAATCAAAATCTCCAAAGCCAGACAGAAAGAAGAAGCTTTCACCGGAATTTTTCGCACCCAGTCAATATATAAACTTCGATTTTATATATTAAGACTCAAAGTTATATACAACTTGCACAAAACCCCATAACTTCTCAATATTTAAAAATAACCCTACTTTATAAAAAAATTCCCACTATTTTTTGGGGTACTGTAGGTAGAAATCATTTTTTGGTGTCCCAAATTATAAACTCCGTAAAACAAAGGATGATTAGTTAAATTAAAAACTGTATTAATCGTCTCTCTTTGCGCGCCATTACCCTTCTCGGTGGAAAGAAAAGTGTTAACCTTTTTGGAACCGGAACTTTTAAATTGGGAGAAAAATGCCAATAGCAAAACCAGAAACATCGGACGCGAGGGTTATCGCTCATGTCGACATGGATTGTTTCTATGTTCAAGGTATCTCTCTCTTTTTCAGTATCTTGAAACTTACAGCCACTAAACCTTGTTTGAACTCCTCAATTTCTTCTGTATTTTCTATTTTTGTAAAATTGTGTTTCTTTTCTTCTGGGCGATGGTGGTTTAGTGTAGGGTTTTTGTAAAATTAGGGGTTTTCGAACTGGGATGGAGAAAAACATATGAATTTGTATCGAATCTTGTTAAATTCTTGTCATACCTGAATTTGGGTTTTCTTGAGGGTGAATCACAGTGGAGCAACGAAAGCAACCGGAGTTGCGAGGACTTCCTACCGCTGTTGTACAGTACAACGAATGGCAAGGTGGTGGTTTGATTGCTGTTAGCTACGAAGCGCGTAAAGGTGGCGTGAAGAGGTTAGTCTAACAGTGAAATGCTTCTTTGAATCGTATCAAGCTTTTTTCAGGTGGCAAAAATGGGGGGTTTTGGATGATTTTCAGGTCGATGAGAGGTGATGAAGCTAAAGCTGCTTGCCCTGAAATTCAATTGGTTCAAGTGCCTGTGGCTCGTGGTAAAGCTGACCTAAATACATATCGCAGTGCAGGTTCAGAGGTCGTGGGATTAAGTTAGTTATTATATGGCTACATGTCTGTGTTTTTCTAACGATAACATCTACTAAACTCATCCCATTCTATGTGTCTGCAGGTTGTTTCTATTCTAGCGCAAAGTGGTAAATGTGAGAGGGCTTCCATTGATGAGGTGTACCTTGACCTCACTGATGCAGCAGAAACCATGCTTGCTGAAACACCTCCAGAGAGTTTAGAATCAATGGACGACGAAGTTCTTAGATCCCATATTCTAGGAATGAGCAAAAAGGTATAGTAAAATCAGAATTTCATGAACATTATGCAATATTCTGACCTGAAGTTTTTTTTTAACTTTGTTACCGTTCTCTGATTCAGGAAGGAGATGATTCTAAAGAGTGTGTTCGTGATTGGATATGTCGAAAAGATGCTGATCGGCGTGATAAGTTATTGAGTTGTGGAATTATCATTGTTGCGGAGCTTCGGAAACAAGTGCTGAAGGAGACTGAGTTTACTTGTTCTGCTGGCATAGCACATAACAAGGCAAGAAGGTGTTAACTTCACTTGTCATTTCTTTAACTTCTATAGTGAATAACACATGGCTACCAAAGCAGATGCTAGCCAAACTTTCTAGTGGAATGAACAAGCCTGCCCAGCAAACCGTTGTACCACATTCCGCTGTACAGGGATTGTTGAGTTCCTTACCGATAAAGAAAATGTAAGTAAACTTGACAAGTTTATTGATCCCAATGCATATTTTGTTCCGGCAGCATGCCTTAAACAGTTTAAAACGGTAAAAAATTGTGCATTGCATCTTTTATCCATGTCCCGGGATCATGAAATTGTGCATTATATAGTTTCTTACATGTTTGTGCAGGAAACAGCTGGGAGGAAAGTTAGGAACTAGCTTGCAAACTGATTTAGGAATTGACACTGTAGGCGACCTGTTGCAATTTTCCGAAACTAAACTGCAAGAACAGTATGGAGTAAATACCGGGTAATAACTTCTGAAAAAGACAGGAACTAAGTGCATTGTTCCAGATTTTTTTACCAATGAATCATTAGTATTTATCGGTAACACTCTTCCAAAGGACTAACAATGCCTCTAAGCCTAATTTTCTGGTTTTATCACTGACTTTTAGTACTTGGTTATGGAATATCGCGAGAGGGATCAGTGGAGAAGAAGTGCAAGGTCGTCTTCTCCCAAAAAGCCATGGCTCTGGAAAAACATTTCCTGGTCCCCGTGCTTTGAAGACACTCACATTGGTAAGACTAGAATCTTAACACCATTATGGACTTCTTTTCCCTTTTTTCGGTTGGTTTGGTTGTTCATTCTCTTCTATTGTAGGTTCAGCATTGGCTGAATCAGCTTTGCGAAGAACTCAATGAACGTCTAAGTTCTGATTTGGAGCAGAATAAGCGGATTGCAAGCACACTTACTCTTCATGCTAGCGCTTACAGAGTACATAATTTTCTCCTGAATATGTTGTCTACTTGGTTATTTATCGTTTTCTCTGCTAAAGACTATATGAAGTAAAAGCATTGGTTTGACTATACTGCAGTCAAGGGATTCAGATTCACATAAGAAATTTCCTTCGAAGTCCTGTCCTTTGAGATATGGAGCAAACAAGATCCAAGAAGATGCCTTTAACTTATTTCAATGTGCCTTGCGTGAGTACATGGGTCCTTTCGGGATCAAACCTCAAGGAAATAAGCAAGACGCATGGAGAATAACAGGGCTTTCTGTTACTGCAAGTAAAATTATCGATATACCAGCTGTAAGATTTGTTCTTACAGCCACTTAATCTTTCTATTTACTGATCCGTTGGATAATTAACTGATTTGGTAAGAGTGATATCTCATGAATCTCCTGTAGGGAACAAGTTCGATAATGAAGTATTTTCAAACTCAATCTGCTCTCACTTCTACTTCAGCAGATGTTTGTGTTCAAGAAACTGAAGTAATTACTCCCTCAGGTACGCTTATATCTGTATATGGAGAGTAATTTACTGTTCTTGATTCTGGTAATCACATGAATGATTTGGTGCAGTTAGTGAATGTTGTTCAGAACAAAGATCATTAGAGACACAAACAGTACCGTCTGGAGAAGACACCAGCGTCACTTGTTCTGTGCCGGATTTAGACAATATTCCATATAAGAACACTGAAAAGGTATCAATATCAACAAGTCTTTGCTCTCTTTTGTCTTTATAATAATCTCTGAACCACATCCTAGTCCTCTCTAGAAGTCTAGTACGCTAAGTATCTAGTAAAATCAAGGCAAACTTGGGTACATTCATGCTCTCGCTTTCAATGAAAGGTGAATTTGCAAAGACATGAATGCTCAGGGCCTGAATTTTGATGAATCTTTCATCTTCAGGTTGTCTCTTACACATCAAATGAATCAACGGATCTTCAAGCACGATCAGGAACACAGATGACGAAGAGCACTGCACGGAAGATGAACAACTCGAAAGAGAAGAATCTGGTGCACAATTCACTTCTTTCTTGGAATTACTCGGTTCTTTTCTTGATTTGTTTGTCATTTGTTGCTTGTTTGTTTATAGGGAATGCCTTCAATCGCCGATATCTTTAAGAATTACACTGCAAATCCTTCTTCAAAGCAAGAGACTCAAGAGGACTCCACAGTATCATCATCAAGAAGTAAAGCAACGGTGGAAGAAAGAAGAGAGATGCAATGGAGCTATAATATTGATGAAATTGATCAGTCAGTTTTTGATGAATTACCAGCTGAGATTCAACGTGAATTCAGGAGTTTCCTACGCCCTAACAAGCGGCTTAATGCTGCTAAAAGCAATGGTAGTAGTTCAGTTTCAAGCATTGCTCGTTATTTTCCGCCATTGAAGGAGTAATTTCTAAGTTATCTTTGTCTATGTGCCAATCTTAAGTAATATATATGGTTGAATTGTACATAAAGTTTATTCAATCTTTGTCTGAGATTTGAGTCTTCTTGTAGATTGAGAAGACTTACTTAAATACTATATTCACTTGAATATATAACGACTAAAACTTTCGACTATTGTTAAATTAATACTTTAATTATTGTAACAACTAATTTAATTTTAAATTTGTTATATATATTTAAATAAATTTTCAAACTTTTTAAGATGTGGTAAATTGATATTTATGACATTAGGTAAGATAAATTTAAAATAGTCACTATAATAGCTTGAAACAACCACCAAATAATATTTACCTCATTTATGAAATTAGAAAAAGTGGAAATTTATTTAAGGATATTAACAAATTAAGAATTAAATATTAATTTTTTAATACTTAAATTTTAATCATATTCTCAAACAAAAATATTAAATTTTAGTAATTTTAGTCATTTACTCAAATTTTTTCTTAAATTTAATACTTATAAGTAAAAATCATGAAAAATGTTAATGAAAAAATCAGGAAAGGAAATCTTATTCATTTTTTTTTAACAAAATCTTATTCATTTTAAGTATATAGTTTAATGATCATAAACAAGTTTCAATAAAAATCTTAAAAATATTATATAACTAAAAATAAAAACCTGAAACCGTTGTCAGGTTTAAACAAATACAATAGGCAATTTTCATGCCATCCAATGGATTTAGTTTTCTGATAAGACCGAAACACCCCTCGTGTTTGTTCACCAAGAAAGATAATTAATAACAGTGATTGAGTCTCTCAAGAAATCGATTTAAGCAAAAAAATGTATCGAAAAAGTAATGGTTAAAATTCCATTAGCTGCTTAACTTGTCTGTGTGCGCAATCCACACGTGAACGCCTCTACGCAATTTCTGTATATATATATATATATATATCTGTATTTATATGCAAAGAGAGTCTTCTTGGTCATATCTCAGTGTAGTATAAGTTTCAAAGATAACCCAAAGGAAGAAGAAACAGCTCAAAAAGTTAAAACAATGGCGATTTCTCTCTTGTGAACCCCAGATTTCCTCAATTTTTTCTGGGTACTTCTTACTTCTCTTTCTACTTCACGGGTTTTTCGAAAATTTCGTGCTTTTGATTTGTGTCTTGTGAAAACCTATCCTCTTTGTGACCCTACATTTATAAGATTCTACTGTTGACATTGATTCTTGCTTGGATTCGATCATTTATTGTTTCTTGCTTGTCTTCTTGACCCTTTTTGCTAATCAGATTTGACAGTAATTTTTACCCTATTTTTTGGATTAGTTTCTCTGGTAGTATCAAACTAAAAGCTTGAGGATTTGGGTCTGTTTTTTTATCAATTGATCACCTAATTGAAACTCTTTTGAGTTAAAAGCTGTATGTTTTAGCTAAGATCTTCTTGTGTTTTGTGTAGTCTTGAAGTTAATCAAAGAATCTCAAAACAATGTCGCTTTTATCAAAGCTAAGATGTATTACTTTAGATGTTACCGGTACACTAATAGCATACAAAGGAGAGCTTGGTGATTACTACTGTATGGCAGCTAAAGCCATTGGATTACCTTGTCCTGATTACAAACGAGTCCATGAAGGCTTTAAACTAGCATACACAGATATGGCACAGAAATATCCTTGTTTTGGATTTGCAGCAAAAATGCCTAACATTATCTGGTGGAAAACTTGCGTTAGAGATTCATTTGTCAAGGTACAAAACATCGTATTCACTCTATCTTCTCTTTTGTGTTTGTATATGTTAATGACTTTGATGAATGATTGTAGGCAGGATATGAGTATGATGAGGAGACTTTTGAGAAGATCTTTAGACGTATCTATTCAACGTTTGGTTCAGCTGCACCTTACTCTGTTTTTGAAGACTCTAAGCCATTTTTAAGATGGGCACGCAACAAAGGGCTTAGAGTCGGGCTTGTTAGCAATGCCGAATACCGATATCAGGAGGTTATATTGCCTGCTTTGGGTTTAAACAAGGTAAACAAAGAGTTTCCATGGATTAGATTATGAACAAATCTCAAGTTTTGTCTAAATGAATCCATTTGATGATTTCAGGTAGAATGGGACTTTGGTGTATTCTCTGGTATTGAAGGTATAGAGAAACCAGATCCAAGAATCTACAGAATTGCTTTAGAGAGAGCAGGGAACGTTAGACCAGAAGAGGTTCTGCATATAGGAGACAGTATGCGCAAAGACTATGTCCCAGCAAAGAGTATAGGAATGCATGCTTTGTTATTGGATAGGTTTAAAACAGAAGCTGCTCAAGACTGGAGAGAATCTGGAGCCATTGTGCTTCCAGATTTGGTCACTGTTCAAGAACTCCTTGAATCTGATAAGTTGAAATGTTAAAATAAACTTATTGTTGTATGCACATTTTGGGGTCTTTTTCTCTTGCTGAGTAATTAAAAACAGGTTATTTCATAGCACAACACAAAGTTTACATCATTGCTCTTAAGTTATTATACCAGAAAGATTTATTTGTGTTTTGTTTTCTCTAATTTAGTTTAAGCAGCTGCTTCAGCACTTGAAGAAATCTTCCTTTGGACGAGAATTTGATCACCAACTTTGACTATCTTGCCTTTGCTTTCGATGTTGCTTGTGTCTTTGTAATTCCAAACCATCTCTTTACCAAAGAATACCTGCCAGAGATCGTAAACCAAACCGGTATCAATATCTCTTCGGTTTACTGTTTACCGGTTTTCAGGTCAAGCCAAAGTGATCTACTCATCTCATAGTACTTACTCAAAGACTAGAACTGAGCTAGATAAAGTTAGTTAGCTTTGAGAGTTTAAAGGGAATCCGTTTAAAGGTCTAGTGTCTGACCTTTCCACGTGGCTTCCTTTCAGGCATTAAGACTTTGTCTGATCTGAACTTCATCAGAGTTTCAGTTGGTTCTATTCCTCCAAGAACTCCAGTTTCTTGATTCACAGTTGGTACCTAAAGAATATACAGGTGAGAATCTCAGTGTAGATCATATGTTTTCAGTTTTTACACAACTTATTAAGAAAAGATTTTGAATCAGAAAGAAGATATGTAAGTATATATTGACCTTGCAGCGACTGCATAGCCTAACTCCTTGGAAGATTAAGTCGTTTAATTTAATTTCATCCCAAAGATCTTCACCAAAAGGTTCACAGTTATCAACAAGAATGCTGCAGAGAAAAAAGAAACAGCAAAGAAAAACCGATGACCCCGAGGATTTATGACAAAACTAGCATCACAGAATATCTTAAGAACTCAAGTGAGATGAGCCAATGAATGCATGAAGAGAAGCAAAGAGGAAAAGTTACTTGGGTCTAAAACGGTTAATAGGCACTGGTTCTGGTAAAAGTGTATTCAGTTTGTCCAAAGAAGCCTGAAAACAAAGAAAAAGAGATAGAATACAATTCTAGTTCATCGATATTTCGATAACAAAATGGAGAGTTTCATTTAAAAGAGATGTGAGTCACACCTGAGACGCAACCAAAAACGGAAACATATCTGCAAATGTTGTAGAGTAACCAGCTGCAAACTCAGGAGGTGAAGGTCTAGTTTCAGTATCTGCAGAGTTATTTAAACAAAAATTGAGCACTCTGCAAATCATCTATTACAAATCAAAGACTAAAGAAATCAAAATATCAACCTTTCTTAAACCGAACCAATCGACTTTCTTTGCCAAGATAATCTGTAAACCATTTTGCAGCTTCTTCTCCTTCATCAAATGCAGAACCAGACCATTCCCACATTGAAACACCTTCTGCTACTGAGCTTGGTATGGTCAATGGAATCTTCAATGGAACCATATCAGGTGCACTTAACACTGCAAAAAACAGAAGCAAAGGGTTCAACATGTGACTCTAGCGAATGATTGAGGTGATAACAAACAGAAATTACCCAAAAATGAGTTATTTGTTGGCTCCCAATCCTCTGAAAAAGCTTCCATTGGTAATTCAGTCTGGACAAGAGCAAGCTTTGGCTCAATCCTTTGAGTGTATGCTCTTCCCTTGTAGTTCACAACTAGCCAGTATCGGTCCCATTGAAACCCTACATCAATTTCCAGACAATATCACCACTAAATCAATATCAAAACAGCTATCTAACCAAACATTTTGTCATTACAATCCATGAAGTTCTTTTTATCAAGATTTAGCACCCTAAAAGGAAAGTAAAACTTAGTGTTCACTCTCATTTTTTACCCGGTTAACACCACTTTTTCTGGCAATTTTGTTCACATTCTCGTTGATTCTTGTTTACTTTTCCTCTGATCAAACAAGACCCATTTCCGGAATCATCGAAACCATAACATTTAACGGAACAGAAATGAGAGGGAAAGTTTTTTTCTTAATAGTACTTTCGTGGGAAAGTTCTTTCTGGGAAAATCTGCTGACTTTCCATTCAATCATCCATTCTAATCGAACCCAAAACAAAACACAGAACACAAAACAGTCTCAAGTAAAAATCAAAAAGCCCAGAAAGCAAGAATCATCAAAAATGGAGCTATTCTTACACCCATCTACTCAAAAAACAAAACATGCTTTCTAACGGTTTCGATTATTGATAATTACCAGTCTGAGTAACAGTTGCCTGAGGAACAGAGATTCCACGGCAAGATTTGATCGGATAGATAAACAAAGAAGTAATCTTTGGAGCTTCTTCCATCCCTCCCTTGAATCTTTCACCCTGCTCGCTCTACACACAAAATTTATGAATGACACTGACAAAGAACTAAAGAGTTATTTAACAGAAAAAAATAAAAATTAAAGAGTTTGTCAATCTTTTCCTTCTCCAAATATGGATATGGGTCCTCTGAATTCACCATTTTTTTCACACACGTGGACTATACTTGTAGACTGGTCACACCAACCACGTCTCTAAATTTCATCTTTTTAACTATGATGGATTACAAGTTAACACGATCATGTAGCAAATAAAATGGAAACAAATGAAAAATAGAGGTTTAGAATCGGTCATTGAATATGGTCAGTAAGTCACAAATATAGAAAAACAAATTATTTCAGAAATTCTTGGATTTAATATAAAAATAATACTAGTATATGACAATATATAGGTAATTTCCCCATATATACACATCAACCTGTGCTTAGAAGAAGAAAATAAATGCAAAGAAGCAATCTTATATTTTTGATATAAAGTCAATAGAAAAGCAGATAGCTTTGAACTTTGTCTCACCATAACACATCATTGCAAACCAATGGAGTGTAAGTATCTGAAAAAATCTATGTGAAGACCAAAGATTAGTTTAATCTGATTTCACCAGAAACAGCGCTACTGATTCTAGATGCTGAAGAGCTACAATACTGTTATCTATTTACGCTTCGAAGCACGTCTTCCTTGACCCTTCTTTGGTGGTCCTTTATTACGACGTTTCAACATCTCAAGCTTCGATATACGCCTGTTACATGGACAAGTTCAAAAACATCAATCATATAGCAACGAAACATAAAAAGAAGTGTAATTGAAGCATTGAAGACAGCAAGAATCTTAACAATATCCTTCTTGAATAAGAACATATCAACAATAGAGATTCTTCCCTCTCATGAAGTTGCTTCGCTGCATTGTCTCATAAGAACACAGGACACTACATAGGCCTCACAAAACACAACCTTCTAATCAACTAATACAATCCATATTAAGTTTCTTTCTCAAGGCTAGATTTGCTATACCACCCCCAACAAGTCAGCAGAAAATGAACTGCACCCTCTAAACTCTTTGCAATTGAACGATGCATTGGCTTAGTTCACTTGACTCTTAAGGCTTTCTAGATTTCATGGGCTAGATACTATAAACTAAGCAATTTACACTGGTGTGCCCTATAAGAAAGTAAAAAAGTGAGTGAGGTTTGGAAAGTACGCTTGTTCTTCTCTGGCCATGACAACACGATCTTCATTCTTGATGTCGTATGGATACCATTGAGCAACCTTCTCACCAATCAGCGATTTTCGTAATATCTTGTGAGACGATCGCTGACCAGTTGGGTTAAGCGTATGCCCAAAGATCCTTGCCCTTGCCTCAGTCACTCCTTGAGTGACTGCTGAAGCTACAAGTCTCTTCAGGGTACCACTAGCCATTTTCCCTGAAACTCCCTGTTAAAGTGAGCAATTAAACTGCAACGTGAATAGAAAACCACACTTGTAGTTGTAGGATGATGACTATAATAAGAAACGTGGTATGAGCCGGCATTTTCAATCATAGAATTGTATAAGCAGAGAGCCAAATCCTCTGAAATTAGGGTTTAAACACCACTCGCAATAGAGGAAACATTTCCATGACTGGGATCTACTGTGTTAGATCAGTGACAGTAAATTTCGATATCCGAATCTAAAACGTAGGGATTAGATCTCAGTTTCTACTATAGAAAGGGAATAATTAGCTCAAAAACAATAAGCAAGACCGATTCTGAATGTTTCTACGCCAAATTGTCAAAGCGATCGATTTAAGACATTTTCAGTGAAAGATTCCTAGACGCAGAATCAAGAAAGAGTAGAAGAAGAAGAAGCCGAGAGACGAACTTACCGACGATAAAAACAGTAGCGACGGTCACGGGAGAAAGGAGATAAGAATTGAAGGCGGCGGCGAGAGACTGATAAAAGGAGTTTGTTCTTTCACAGTAGGGTTGAATTTTAAAATGTTTAAAGATTTACGTCTTTTTCAGAACAAACAAAGACTAAAAGGATGCGTTATGCAATTAAAGATTTTTTGTGTTCTAACAAGCCCTTGTTTTGAAATCTACTATTTAAAGCCCATTTATAATCTGAACTGGCCCATTTAGAATCACCGTGTCCATGGTCTACCGGATTCGGTGGACATTAATGTTGACAATATTTTGATTTTAAAAAAGTATAATATAAATATATATCTTTATCAATGATATTTCAGATAAATTACCTTAAATCAAAAAGTTTGAACATTGGTAAAATTATAACAACTTTTATTAAGATCTAAAAGTTAATAACATATGTTAAACATAGATCATAAATTTGATAGTTATATATAAATTAACAATCTATAAATAGGCAAAGGCTTAATTCTATGAAATAAATTGATTATCTTTTGTGTTTATGTGTGACAACAAAAAAAGATGAATAAAATTGTTAGATAAAAAACAATGATTAAAACTAATTAATGGGGTTTTGATTAAGAAACTTGACCTGCTAGTTAAATGACAATTAACCATGCAAATTAAAACTAATCATATTTCAGTAATAAAATCCACAAGTAGAAATGTTGCAATAAAAGAGCATTTGCATCACTTAAGAAATTGTATGACCATTTTGATGTGTCATTAAATGCAGATTAAATATGTTTTTTTCATTATCAAGTTGTGTTCTAAATTTTCTTCTTGATGTCTATATTACAAATTTGAAATTTATACATGAGGTGACAATATCATTAATATAATTAACCTACGTACTCAACTATAAATTTTGATTAATTAAAATAAGTTTTATAAAGATATTCAAATACCCTTAGATTTTTGTTGTTGACAATGTAAACAATAATATAGTATGAACATGGTGCATGTGATACAAATTCAAGAGTAGTTATTAATTGTTTTATTTTTTTTATTAAATAAGAAATATTTTGATCAAATGAAGAAAAATATCAAAGAGAATCAAACCGAAGAAACTAATATGTTACCGAGTTTGGTGTGGTGACAAAAGATAGATGAGAAAATCTATTTGACCTAGCAATTTATTCATATATATATATATTTTATATATAACTTGATGAAGTCAAAATATATGTGTGTACATATATATATAACACTTTTTTAACCAAATTATTATCTCAGACCTCAACCACTCTCTACGATGAGAAAAATTATATAGTAATTGTAGATTGTATTCTTAACATTAATTTTTTCAAATTAATATAGAAATCAAATTTCAAACTAGTAACAATACACATATATCTATAATCTATGATAAGCACACTTTGTGGACCAATGATATAAAAAAAATATATGGTATGTTTTTTTTTCTTTTTTCAACTAGAAAATATGGTATGTTTAAAATGCATTACATAATAATGGTGATAATTATGGTAATAATACAGAAAAAACGGTTTAAAACATAAAACACCTATTAAGTTGGATAAAAAAAACACCTATTAAAGATATTATAGCGAATTTTCTCCAAAATAAAAATATTAAAAAGGAAAATTTTATATGCTCTATTTATTTATTTTCAAAAATCTATTAGGAATAAAAAATCAACCTAAAATATACACACACAAAAAAAAATCAAATAAAGAAAATTAATAATATTGGACACTTGCTGCCTTCTCTCTGTCTATCCTCTGCATTTTCCAATGTCTCTCCTCTGACTTTCGTTGACCTTCTTCTTCTTTTCTTCCTTTACTCTCTCTCTCTCCCCTCTGCATTTACTTCTCCAACTCACCATAGTATATATATAAACACATAGAAACAGAGAGAGATTCTAAATGCACCGCTTTAGCCACCAATCATCTTTCTTCTTCACCATCTTCAACTAAAACCAGACAATTGCCTTAAAACTCTTCACTTATACAATCACACCTACTCAAAGAACCTTTCCCATTCACTTTCACTGAGCTTTTTCATCACAAAGATGAAACAAGCTCTTCAAATCTTTGTTCTTGTCTTCTTCCTCCTCTGTTTTTCACTTGGGTCTAGTCAATCCAGTAAAAGTAACGAGCTTGAGACACTTCTTGAAGTAAAGAAGTCTTTTGCAGAAAACAATAATGTTCTCCGGCAATGGAATGCTGTTAACTCTAACTTTTGTAACTGGATTAGTGTCACTTGCAGTGGTTCTGGTTCGTTTAGTGTTGTTGTTGGTCTAAATCTCTCCGGTTTGGGTTTAACCGGAATGGTTTCTCCTTCTCTTGGACGGTTAACTAACCTGACTACACTTGATCTATCTTCCAACAGTTTACAAGGTCCTATACCAACTGCTCTCGCTAACCTTTCTTTGTTAGAGACTTTGCATCTCTTCACTAATCAACTCAGTGGCGAGATACCGAGTCAACTCGGGTCTCTTGTGAACTTGCGATCGTTGAAAATTGGAGATAATCAACTCATTGGGGAGATTCCCAAGACGTTTGGGAATCTGGTTAATATCGAAATGCTTGCTTTAGCTTCGTGTAGACTCACTGGTTCAATACCAAAGCAACTCGGTCGACTAGTGAAAGTTGAGAGGTTGATTTTAGAAGATAACCAGCTTCAAGGACCTATTCCTGAGGAATTGGGAAACTGTTCCAACCTCGCTGTGTTTTCTGCGTCGGATAATCGTCTCAACGGGACTATTCCGGCGGAGCTGAGTCGACTCGGAAACCTCCAAATACTCAACTTGGTAAACAACAGCTTATCCGGAGAGATACCGAGTCAACTCGGTGAACTGAGAAATCTTCAGTACCTTAACTTAATGGGGAACCAGTTACAAGGTTTGATTCCAAAGACATTAGCTTTTCTTGGAAATCTTCAAACCCTAGATTTATCAGAGAATAATCTCACCGGAGGAGTACCTAAAGAGCTTGGTAACATGAGTCAACTAGTATATCTAGTTCTTGCAAACAATAGTCTCTCTGGTTCTCTCCCGAAGAGCTTGTGTTTTAACAACACAAACTTGGTGCAACTGGTTCTGTCGGGGAATCAATTTACCGGAGAAATTCCAGTGGAAATCGGTAAATGTAAGTCGCTCAAAGAGCTTGGTTTGGCGCACAACAGACTCACTGGTCACATCCCTAAATCTTTGTTCCATCTCGTAGAACTCACTGATCTTTTACTCCACAACAATAGCTTAGAGGGTAAGCTATCTTCTTCTATATCTAACCTTATCAATCTAGAAGCCCTTGCTCTGTATCACAATAACTTGGAAGGAAAGTTACCAAAAGAAATTGGCTTACTCAGCAAACTAGAGATCATATATCTCTACGAAAATCGTTTATCAGGTGAAATACCAACTGAAATCGGAAACTGCACGAACCTGAAGAAGATTGATCTGTACGGAAATCAATTCACTGGAAAGATTCCTCCAACTATAGGAAGACTAAAGGAGCTTAATCTGCTTCACTTGAGACACAACAAGCTTGTGGGCAATCTTCCAGTTACTTTGGGTAACTGTCATCAGATGATTATCTTGGATTTGGCGGAAAATCAGCTCTCGGGTTCGATTCCTTCGTCTTTTGGGGCTTTAAAGACACTGGAACAGTTGCATCTTTACAACAATTCTCTTCAGGGTAATCTTCCTGGTTCATTAATCAACCTGAAAAACCTCACCAGAATCAATTTCTCCAACAACAGACTAAATGGAACGATTGATCCATTGTTCGGTTCAAGCTCTTACCTCTCATTTGATGTCACTGAAAACGAGTTTGAGGGGGGAATACCTCTTCAGTTGGGGAAATCCCCAAATCTTGATCGTCTAAGGTTAGGGCAGAACCAATTTACAGGAAAAATTCCATGGACGTTGGGGAAAATCCGTGAGCTGTCTCTGTTAGATATCTCGAACAATTCCCTCACAGGAACTATACCCTTAGAGCTTGCCTTGTGCAAGAATCTGGCAACCATTGATTTGAATAATAACTTTCTGTCAGGGCCTATTCCTCCATGGCTTGGAAAGCTTCCGCAGTTAGGTGAACTCAAGCTTTCCTCTAATCGATTTGTTGGGTCTCTCCCTACTGAACTGTTTAACTTAACCAGTCTGATCAACCTTTATCTTGATGGCAATTCCCTTAACGGTTCGATTCCAGAAGAGATTGGAAACTTGGGAGCTCTTAATGTCCTTAACCTTGAAAATAACCAGTTTTCAGGTTCTCTTCCTCCAGCCATGGGAAAACTGAGCAAACTCTTTGAGCTACGCTTATCGAGAAACAGCTTATCTGGAGAAATCCCAATTGAAATCGGACAGCTAAAAGAACTTCAGAGTGCTCTAGATCTCAGCTACAACAACTTCACTGGACATATCCCATCTACAATTGGAACATTACAAAAGCTGGAAGCGCTTGATCTGTCTCACAATCAACTAACAGGTGTAGTTCCTGGCACAGTCGGGGAAATAAGGAGTTTAAGCCATCTTAACCTCTCTTACAACAAGCTTGAGGGAAAACTGCAGAAACAATTCTCAAAATGGCCAGCAGATACCTTCGTAGGAAATGCAGGTCTCTGTGGAAAACCACTTAGTCGCTGCAGAGCAGAAGGAAACAAGCGTCAGGGTCTTAGTGCCACAACCGTGGTAATTATATCTGCACTATCAACGTTGGCAGCTATTGCTTTGATGATACTTGTAATTATCCTCTTTTTCAAGCAGAAACATGATATCTTTACGAAAAGGTGGGGAGGAAACACCACAAACTCGTCAAGCTCTTCTACACAAGCTCAACACAAGCCTCTCTTTCGAAACGGACCAGCAAAGTCAGATATCAAGTGGGAAGATATAATGGAAGCTACACATAACCTTAACGACGAGTTCATGATTGGATCAGGAGGATCAGGAAAGGTTTACAGGGCGGACTTGGAAAGCGGTGAAAAGATTGCTGTTAAGAAGATTCTCTGGGCTGATGATCTCATGTCAAACAAGAGCTTCAGCAGAGAAGTTAAAACGCTTGGAACAATCAGACACAGACATTTGGTCAAGCTAATGGGTTACTGCAGCAGCAAAGCGGACGGGTTGAATCTGTTGATATATGATTACATGGAGAACGGAAGCGTCTGGGATTGGCTTCACACAGAGAAATCTATGAACAAGAATAAGAAAAAGCTTATAGATTGGGAAACAAGATTGAAAATAGCAGTGGGATTGGCTCAAGGAGTTGAGTACCTTCATCATGATTGTGTTCCTCCGATCTTGCACCGGGATATTAAATCCAGTAATGTGCTGCTGGATTCCAACATGGAAGCACATTTGGGTGATTTCGGGCTCGCCAAGATCCTGACAGAAAATAATGACAGCAACACAGAATCAAATTCTTTATTTGCAGGCTCTTTTGGCTACATTGCCCCAGGTATGAGAGAGATTGCTATTCTCAAGTTTCCTAGCTAGAATTTCCAGTTATAAGCTAATGTTGTGAACTTTTGTTTCCAGAATATGCTTACTCGTTGAAGGCGACTGAGAAGAGCGATGTCTACAGCATGGGGATAGTGTTGATGGAGATCGTGTCTGGGAAAATGCCAACTGAGGGAGTGTTTGGTGCTGAGACGGACATGGTTAGATGGGTGGAGAGACATCTTAAGATGCTGGATTCTGCAAGAGAAGATCTCATTGATCCAGAACTTAAGCCACTTTTACCCTGCGAAGAAAGTACAGCTTATCAGGTGCTTGATATAGCACTTCGCTGTACAAAAACTTATCCTCAGGATAGACCATCTTCAAGACAAGTTTCTGATAGCCTTCTGAATGTCTTCAACAATAGGAAAGTCAGTCGTGGGGAGCTGCAGACTGATTCAAAAAAGTGATTTTGTAGACTCGAAACTGAAAACTTATAAATTCTTCTGAAACTCCATTTTGTTGAGTATTTGACCTGGTCATTTCCATAGACATGTCAGTTTTTGACAAATAACAAAACTGAACATGAAGGGACTTTAGTTACTTCCTCTGCAATTTTCTAATCTAGCAACAGAATGTAACTGTGGACTTATAAAGTATGCAAAGTTTCTCAGTTTCGGAACATGACACAACACACCGAAGAAGAATAGATCCAATGGCCTAAGCAAAAGCGAGTCAGATCAAAGAAGAAAATAAAAAGCTTCCACTTCCGAGATTAACAGAACATCCTTTGAGATTATGAATACAGAAGGTCATCTTCTTTAAAGATTTAAAAGGTCATCCAACAGTTAATCCCTGTCTTCATCTGCAACACGAAAGAAAGTTTAAATATTCCAAGAAACATGAATAAGAGTTGCACATCTGAGCATATCAAGCACGAAAATTTTATCAAACCAATTAAATAGGAGCAGATTTTAGCAGCTGTTCATCTACAAGAAAACAATTCAACATGGAAGGCAAAGTTGAAGTCATTGAGAATAACATACAAATTGTACTAGTTTCGTCCACTAATAACTTCAATCAAGATCATAACATACAATTTTTTTTTTTTTGGTAAAAATAAGACACAATTCAGTAGACGATATACTCCAAAATTGAATTTAATAGGTAGTCGTGCTAAACCTTCTTATTCAACAATGACACGAGATTCAAATTGCAAACAAACCACCGCGACCAGGAGGATAAAATCAAAACAAACAGAATTTGAGAGGCGATACCAAAGTAACGTCGCTCATTCGCAGCTTTGGCCTTATCAATCATCACATCTAGATCAACTTTGAGCTGAGCATCCCATTTCACAAGCTGGTTCGCGAATACAGCACCCAATCCCATCCCCAACACATGCTCCTAGGGATCTAAAACATATTCAATACCAAAATTCACCAAATGAGAACCTTAATTCGTCGAATTGAAGTCGGATTTTTCTCCCACAACACAAAAATTGGAACAGTTTTTAGGAGTTATATTCATTTCTTAACTTACGGCGCATATAAGGAAGCTTCCAGAGAGCATTGGAGTATATCTGAGTGCCGAGACCCAGTAAAGCTCCAACCATCGTCGCGCTCAGAGGCATCACTCCTTCGCCTCCGACCTTCAAACTCAAAATTTTGATTTGATCGCTTCTATTTTGGTTAAATGCGGTTAAGTAGCGAAGGTACAATGTCCGGTTCAATGACTATGATTTTACTACTCCGGTTTAGGACACCAAACTCAAATTATTTATTCTAGAAAGTTCTACAAAAACACAAATTATTTTCAACAGATTTTTTTTTTTTTGTCATTCAACAGATTTATTAATCAGTCAAAATTGTTTTAGTTTTGCTAAAAATCACAAAATATATTTACAAAAATTTCCACTAAATTCACAAGAATTTTTCATAATCTATTAATCAGTCAAAAATCATCGTTATCATTACAGCCCTTAATTTTACCCTTTAAAATATATTTATTCGTTCCACATGAACAAATATGCAAAATCTAATAATAATAATGTATAGCTTAACGATTAATTAAGAGACTAAACCAAACGGTCTCTTATTTAAAAAATGTCTTCGTAAAGCTGTGAATCTTTAAAAGTCATAAATAGGAACAAATCAAAGTATGACTGTTTTGAGGCAATCATGATCACAAAAAGGCTTACAAAATTAACAATTAATTATGAATTTAGATAAAAATAAAACAAACATTGTTTTTTTTTCAAAAATTGTTTCAGCAAAATTTTCCAAAATAATTCTCCACTTTTTTTTAGTTAAAGTGTTTAACAATGTATGTTTTTTTCAAAATTAAGTAAATAAAAATATATTTGTATTTTCAAATTCTTTTTCGGCCAATTTTATAATATTGTTTTGAGGTAAAAATGACCAAATCAAAATAAAAAAATTTAAAATATTGTATATAGTTTTATGAGATATTAAAAAGTTATCTAATACACATATACAGTGACGAGAAGATTAGTCATAAATATAAACTTCTTCTCTAGATTTTGTCCTCTTTGATAAATTCTCTTTGATCTTTTATTGTTCACCATTTCAAAAAAATTCACGCTTATAAAATCTTAAGCCCTAAAGATTTTTATTTATAATCGAAATGATCTAAAATAATTTAATCATAATCCCCAAAAAAAACAGAGAAAACAGAAAATAAAACCTTTATTTTTTTCAATTTTATTTTCTTTTTCTCAGTTACTCAGTTTTGTTTTTTCTTACCTCTGTTCTGATCTCCTTATATGATAATTCATATACGATCTTGTCTTCATCAAAAACTCATTTCTTATTCTCTTTAATGGTTTTTTTGTTTCATTATTTTTGTTTTTAAACCCAGAAGAGGTCAAAAAAACAACAAAACAGAGCAAGTTTTTTTTTTGTAAACAGAGTAGATAATTTTAAGTTTTTTTTTTTGAATCTTTGATTGATCGAAAATGGCGGTTTGTGAATTGGAAATGACTTCGAAACAGATTCTTGATTGTATTATTAGGGATTCAAATTATGTAAAAGAGAATCTCAAAGTTTTTCGCAGAGATCATTTCAACAATGAAGATTGTTCTTCAAGATCCTCTGTTTCTAATCATTTTTTATCTAAAACAGAGGAATCTCTGCAAATCCCTTCAAACCCTAATCCAATCAACCCAAATCTAACTACTCCGAATCCATTTAAAGATCCGGGTCAACCCGAGACTTCGTCAAGAAACGAGAACATGGGAGCTTCTTCTCTTGTTCACTTTTGGGAAGCTAAGTCAATGCAACAGCCAAGCTCAAGTCAAAATCAATCCTTGATCGAAAACAGAGCAAATTCTGAATTCAGTAACTCAGAGAATCCGATGCTCTGTTCAGAATCCATTACAGAATCCGTTACAGAATCCATTACAGAATCCATTACAGAAACCGAGAAAGAGCTAGAAGGATTTAGAGTAATCGACATTGTCAAGAAGCTAAACAAAAATAAAACCGAAGAACAGACAAGTACAGAAGCAAGATGTACACCAATGTGGTTTAAAAGTTCTCAAGAAGCTACAGATTTCTACAAGAAACTACTGTCTGATCGCAGAAGTTATCTCAAATGGCTCGTTGATCAGTTCTTTGTTTCGAAGTTTCCACCTCGAAGTTCCAGGTTTCTTCAGGTAAATTTGGTACCAAAGAAATGAAACAGTAGACACTCTAAATAGCTTTAACATAGTTTTCTTTTTTTGTTTGTTGTTGGTTTAGACAATGCTTAGGATTCGATCTTTAGAGAGGTGTCTTGCGGTTCAAAACGGATACAAGGATAAATCGATAGCATTTGATGTAAAACGATCTGGTGTGATGCATCTCAGGTAATATTTAGTTTATGATTTCTTCAGTTTTTAACTTTTTTTTAGCTATTCTTGAAGAGTGTATGAAATTTGCAGGAGCAGATATGAGAATGGGTTTGCAGGCATGGTGAATAGTGTGGTAAGAGCTGGAATTGCATCGAGTTCAGTGTGTTCTGGAGTGAATAAGATGCATATAATTGAAGATAAAACTACAGAGAAGCCAATTTTGCATGATACAAGTGATCTGAAAGAGATTCAGGTGGCGATTTGTGAGGAGAAAATCGAAAAAAAATCAGTATTGAGTGAAGATTTAGAGAATAAGAATGGTTCAAAGGTCCATCCATGGAGTTTTAAGGAGAAAGTTAAAGAAGACGAAGAAACTGTAAAGAAAGAAATGGAGATTATAGAGAGGGAGAAAGATAAAACAATGGAGGAAGAAGAAGTTAGGAGTTTTGTAGAAGCTAAAACCATGGAGATTGAAGATAGAATTACAGAGAAAAGATCATCAGAAGATAATGACGAAACATCAAATTGTAGAGAAACAGAGGAAATATCAGAAGAATTGTGTACAAATCAAGAATCAGAAACATATGTAAATGATGAACAAGATGAAGAAGAAATAGAGTATGAATATAGTGTGGATAATGATTGGGTTTACAAAATATGGCAACCGCGAAAACACTGGGAAGATCTCAGAAAGAAGAAATTTCGTGAGTTTATGAACAAGGAATTTCCAGCGAAAGAAGCTATAATTAAGTTGAATGACAGGTATGTTTAAAATCATCAATTTCAAATCTTGTTTTTTTTTTTGAACTTTTTGATGATTCAAGAACGTGATTGATTTTGCAGTATGCAAGTTTCGAAGTTCCTGAACAGCGATTTTCGTGAAATAATCGATCAAATGTTGATCTCACATCCGCAAAGAAAGATCAATACTGAAGAAGAAGAAGAAGAACGTTCTGAAGAACAAGAACAAGAACAAGAACAAGAACAAGAACAAGAACAAG
>KE151283.1:446725-477078 GCA_000411095.1 Aethionema arabicum
ACAAGAACAAGAACAAGAACAAGAACAAGAACAAGAACAAGAACAAGAAGAATATAACATGGTTGCGTGTTTAGAAAGTAATCAAGAAAGAGTAGAAGAAAATGAAGTAGAGCAAGAAACAGAGAAGATAGAGGCTGAGATTGTAACAGAAAGTGATGATTTCAGTCATTTTTCATGGACTTGTAAGGATCAAGGAATTGGTGATACAGCTACATCTCCTTCAGCTTCTTCTGTGAGTTTTCTGGATCTTTGTTTGTTTAGGGTTTTAGGGTTACGTGTTGGTGAAGTAACATGGTTTAATTACACTAGGAGATATGTGATCTGAAGAAACAAATTGAGGAGCTTCGAAGAGAAATGATTGAAGTAAAAAGCACAATCAAATCTTGTGTTGATTTTCAAGAATCATTTTCTGGTGAGTTTAAAACGATTATTAATCTTTAATAAGATTTCCGCCATTGAAGATAATGATCTGTAAACTGTAAATATCTCAGGTTCAGTTTCAGATACTCGTAAGAGAAAGTGTTGCGTGTGCTTAAAGGTACCTGTGGACTCGCTCCTGTATAGGTAACTGTAAACATCTCTTTCTTTTTTTTAACCTAGGAAGCGATTGCGATTGAAACGCCAGCGTTTTGAATTAATCGCGGTTTGTGATTTTGGCAGGTGTGGACATATGTGCACGTGTCTGAAATGTGGACATGAGCTTCAATGGAGTTCTGGGAAATGTCCGATTTGCTTAGCATCAATCGTCGATGTCGTGAGGGTGTATCTTGATTTTTAGGGTTTCTTTTTAAAGAAACAAATTAAATAAAAAAATAACAATTTATAAATTAAATTTGACGAAGTGAAACATTTGATCAGTAATTTTATTTTTATATGTAATAATTTTTTTTTTGTCATGTACATGTAATTAAAAAGATTGGTCTGTAAATATTGTATGATTTCGTAAATTTAATTAATTAATTCAAAACTGATACGATTAAAAATCGTGAAAAGGATATATTGAATTAGGGATGGTAAAACCCCAAACCGAACCAAATAAAAAATTACGGTTTGGTTTGGTTTGGATTTGGGTTTTAATAAAAAACGGNCGGAATGGTTTTGATTATTTAAATTATTTGGGTTTAATTTGGTTTGATTTTAAACCAAATTCCAATAATAAATCGAACAAAACAGATTATTTTAATATTATTTAATCAAAATAATATATTTTAAAGATATGAATTGGTATTTAAAATAATTTTTTTAGATATTTGATATTTTGAAGTTCAATTTTTTGAGTATTTGAATTTTTTTTGAATAATTTTTAATTAAATAGTTGTTTTATCATTTTAAAACTAAAAACTATATTGTTTGTTTGATATTTTTTACATTATAAACTGATTTAAAGATGACAAAAAAAAACTGATTTAATCTGAAAAAAAATTAATCCGAAAAAATAAAATCGACCAAACCGAACCAAATTCAATTTGATTTCTATTTTATTACAATTTTTTAAATCAAACCAGGCAAAATATCATCTGGAACCCTCCACATCATCCAGAAGTGTCACTGCGATAAGGTGAATCTTTCGAAGAATCGAAAGGAAGGGGTTTTCTCTTTGTTTTTTTTTTTGTCGAAGGGGTTTAGGGTTTCTCTATGATTTTAAGGTTATTATTTATTACAGATGGATGTCGTCACTTTTGGAATCATAATCGGAATTATCATTCTCGTCTTCTGTATCGTCTGCTTCATCACTATTGAAGGCACTTGCTTCGGTCGTCGCTCTTCTTAGCTTCTCTATCTCTTTCCTAGGTCAAATGCAGATCTCCTCAAGAAATGTCGTGGTTCTGTTTCTAGTTTTGGGGCTGTGTCTGGATCTGTGCGTAGAAACCGGGTTCAGTCAGTCAACGCCGGCGCATGGGCACCACAGTGATCATCATCACGGAGGTGGATGTAGTCATTCTCATTCACATGACCATGATCATCATGTGAAGACGCCGTCGGTAGAGAGGAAGTTGCTGCCAGAGGAGATTGCGGAAGAGGAGGATATGAGGTTATGCGGATTTGGGCCTTGCCTTCATCACGACCATGATCATGATCATAATCACAATCACGACCTCGAATCTAGTCTTTCCGGATCTGGTAAATTGGATCGTCTACTCACTTTCTTCGTTTTTATCCCATGGATTTTCCAGATTTGTGGAGGAACTATGATTTTACTCCGACGGAACTAAAGATGCTAATGGATCTTAGCTTTGCTAATCGATTTCTTTTCTAATTTCACACTTTTCTTGAATGAAATTGAAAAGTATTTAGTGATAATTAGAAATCTCTTGTTATATTTGCAGCCCTGTGGCTCAGAGCAATGGGATGCTCTCTTTTGGTCAGTTTGGCGTCACTCATCTGCTTGGTTTTGCTGCCCGTTATTTTTGGTAAACATTCAGTTTTTGTATCCTATGGAACAAACCTTGTTGTTGATTTTTCTACAGAGAATTATATATCCTTGTTGGTTTAACCATCTATGTTTAAACTACAGTTCAAGGGAAGCCATCCAAATGGTTTGTTGATGCCCTGGCTCTCTTTGGGGTAAATCATTTGAGTTTTCTTTCCTGAATTCTCTTCTATGATGTTTGTGATTTAAAGTTTTCTGCTTTAGCTCTTCTTGCTGCTTCAAATATTTACGATTGATTCTATTTATTTGGTAACCAGGCAGGAGCTATGTTGGGAGATGCTTTTCTTCATCAATTGCCCCATGCTTTTGGTACACTAATGGACACACTTACCCAATAAATTATCTCCTTGCTGTTTTACACAATTTTGTTTATCATTATGTACCAAGAGATATCTGGTGAAGTGTAAAAAACATTCTGGTCTGGCAGGTGGTGGTCACTCTCACTCTTCCGATCACCATGAGAACCATGGCGACCATGATCATTCTCATTCAGATTCACAGTCACACTCACATTCTATACAAGATCTGTCAGTTGGGTTGTCTGTTCTCGGTAAGTATCAAAACACTTTCTGTTCTTTTTTATTGAACAAATAGCTTGTCAAACTGTTTATGGAATTTTAGCTGTTAAATAATTCCTTACCTAGGAGATCTCACACTTTGATTCAAACACCATTGTTGATTGTCCAGCTGGTATTGTGGTCTTTCTTCTTGTTGAAAAGTTGGTGCGGTATATTGAAGAAAACTCAACAGAGTCCCATAGTTGGGGCCACCACCATCACCACCATGGTGGCAGCAAAAAGCTGAAGGATGAGGTCAATCATAAAAAATTGGACCAACAATCTTCCACTACCGCAATTGCCAAGTCGTCAAAGAAAGTCTCTAGCAGCCCTGCGGATGGATCTCTTCGTAAGGTCAGGACCAGCACTTCTGTGTAAATATTTTCGTTAGCAGCAGCAGTACATAATATAAGGATGAGTTTGAGTTGAATCAAAGAAGCAAACATACACCAAAACATGGTGAACATAGATATTGGTAGAAGTTCAGTTTTATCTGTCTCTTCCTTCAGTGAGATGTGGATCATACTTGTTGCACCCTTTGCTAAGAGCTTCTGTTTCCCTTCATTTATTCTTTGAACTCGTACTAGGATTAACCTGCTATGGAAACCAAGTTTTATTTTTGTACATGTCTTTGTTATACTTTGCAGAGAAAGATAGATTCTGGTGATGCTGCTGATAAATCCAATTCAAGCTCAGAAATGACTTCCGATGGAAAATTGAACAAACCAGAAGAGGTCGAAACGCATTCAAGCCTCGTCTTTGGTTACCTCAATTTGTTCTCCGATGGTGTTGTAAGTACGTGCTCCTTTGTCATTATATTTTTAGTAAAGAAGTAGCGTTACTCGGTGGATGAAAGTTATCAAAAGAGATGCTCCATCTGAGAGATTAAAATTGTTGCCTTTTCTGTGTTGTGTAGCACAATTTTACTGATGGAATGGCTTTAGCAAGTGCGTTTCTCATCCACGGTTCAGTTGGGGGATGGTCAAGAACTTTGTTTTTACTTGCCCACGAGCTTCCCCAAGAGGTCAGTACTCTCTTAAATCCCTTTAACAGAGTTGAGAATGTACAATACATCGACGCAACAATAAGTTTTTGTTGGTGAAAATTGGTTGCAGATAGGTGATTTCGGTATATTAGTGAGATCTGGGTTCAGTGTAACAAAAGCACTCTTCTTCAACTTCCTCTCTGCACTCGTTGCACTTGCAGGAACTGCATTGGCAAGTCTTTTTTACATTCTCACATCGTAAAACCTCACAGATCTCTAGAATATTAAAAAAAATGGTGATGTGTTTATGGCCTCAGGTTTTGCTTTGGGGAAATGAACCGGGACAATCATCACTGATTGAGGTATAGTAAATGGAACAAATCAAACCACATTGCTTCAATCTAGTAACACATGTATGATTAATATATGGTCGGTGGTTGAAAATTGAAATCTGCAGGGATTCACAGCAGGAGGATTCATATACATAGCTGTTGCTGGTGTTCTTGCAGAGATGAACAACACAGGGAAGTCTAGCCTTAAAAACACAGCTTTTCATTTGATTTCTTTGATCCTTGGCATGGGTGTTGCACTCTGTATCTCTCTTGTAGAGTAATCTTATAACTTTACCAATCATATAAACTCAGTTTTCAAAAATAATAGATCCAAGATTCCTATTTACTATCAAGTTTTTTTAGTCTTTAACATTTTTAGTGATAAGATTAGATTAATTAAACCAAAATGTTAGACATTGGAGTCATTTTTCAGCAAGATCTTGGAGTTTTAAGGATCAAGGAATTGGTGATACGGCTGCATCTACTTCAGCTTCTTCTGTAACTGTAAGTTTAATTTTTTTGGATCTGTTTTGTTTGTTAGGAAGGTTATGTGTTGGTGATGTGACATGGTTTATTTACACTAGGTGATAAAGTGATCTCAAGAAAGAAATTGAGGAGCTTCGAAGAGAAATGGTTCAAGTCAAATCTTGTGTTGATTTTCAAGAATCGTTTTCTGGTGAGTTTAAAACGTTTAAATCTTGGGATTATATGGTATTTTAGATTATGATTTATTTACGTTTGGTGAAAAAAAAGGTCAACTATCAAAATAGTTTTTTAAATAGATAACCGAGTTTTTTTTAATTTAAATGAGTTTTTTTAATCGAAATCTAAAATTTAAGTTTGAAATTATAATTAATTTAATTTTGAATTATATTTTTGGATGAAATTTTGAGATTATAGTTTAATTTTATGTTTAAAATTAAATTTTATTTTAAAAAAATTGTTTGAGTTTTAAAAACTCAGATAGAATTCAAGAAACAAATGAAATCAAATAATAATTCAAAGTTTAGCTTAATTTGTAAATTAAATTTGGTAAAGTGAAACATTTGATGGGTAATTTTGTTATATGCAATGTATATATATATTTTTTCATTTACATGTATGTAATTAAAAAAGAATGATCTGTGTAAATATGATTTCATAGCTTTAATTAATTAATTTAAGATTATTACGATAAAAATCATGAAAATGATATATCGAATAATGAAAGGGACCTTTTGTAACGACTAAAAATATATACATTGGCTAGAGACAAAATTTTAAGCTTGTCTAAAATCGATTCGACATTTCTCTCGAAGAGTTTCTGTCATTCTAGTTAATAAATTTATTTATTTATTTTCGTACAAATTTGCTATAAAGTTTTATATATCCTACGAAAAATATATAAATATTTATTATGTCTGTATCAGTGTGTATATATACAAGTACATGAATATTTATATGCTGACAAAATTCTAGTTTCTCGTGATTTAACAACTATGATAAAACCGGTTTGATCCGGTTAGCGCTAAACCGTCTACTAAACCGGGCTATGGATCTAATTAAACCGAACTAAATGTTTAGATCAAAGTCACATCAAAATTAGATTACATATTTTGCGTTGGGCTAGGTAAGCCCATCTAAATATCTTTATAATAATTTTCCCCCCAATAATAAATTATATAAAATGGTAAAAAGAATTAATCATGGTAATATTGAAAAATAGTATGTAAAAATATTATTTACTAACTTGCGTTAAAAAAAAAATATATTATTTACTATTGAAATATAAAAATAATTATTTACTAAAATTTGAATATAAATTTTAATTGAATTAGATTATTTGATTTTTTTTAGTAAAAAAAAAGACGAAATAAACGTTTTTGAAATGATCAACATTCACATATGTAAAACTCATAAAAAAAAAACCGAACCATACACATGAAATCAAAGTGCTCTTCACATTTTTCTACAATATAGATTACAATGTATAACATGTCTAATATATGTATGCATCTTTAAAAACAACATATTTAAGAAAATACCATTAAATAATTTTATTGATAACAAAGGTTGTTTGACCCCAAGAAAATAAAAGAGAATAAATTGAAACTATTTTTTAAAAAGAACAAAAAAAAGAATATTTAAAGCTTTTTTTTCTTAAAGGAATCA
The DNA here is from genome assembly GCA_000411095.1 of Aethionema arabicum. Classification (NCBI taxonomy): domain Eukaryota; kingdom Viridiplantae; phylum Streptophyta; class Magnoliopsida; order Brassicales; family Brassicaceae; genus Aethionema; species Aethionema arabicum. Next base: position 453,182 of record KE151283.1, read on the forward strand.
TTTAAATATTTGATTAAAATGTTAAAATCATATTTTAAAATAAAATCTTTTTTATTCGATTTATTCAATAACACATGGGCTGTCTCCTCCTCGTGATCCCATTTAAAGAAGAATCACATCACATCGTTTCATTTATTTATCTCTTTTTATCGATCATTTTTATAATATTCTTTTTTCTAATAACATCAAATTTCATTTTAAAAATGATTTATTCATTGTAATATTTCGTATGTAGTAATATATATATATATAGTTTTCTTACAACTTATATGTTTATCATAAATAATCAATTAATTCCAAAAAATCAAAAAAAAATGTGTCAATCCATTGGGGGGTTTAATAAAATTAAATAAAAGTATCTTCAAAACGTTGAAATATATAATTCAATGAAAATATTTTATTTGCAAGATGTAACTCATATATAAAAAAAAATATTAATCAAGTAATTTATGTTAGAACAAATCCAATAAACAAACAAGTGGACCGGCCAAAACACATATCAAAGTGTAATCGAGAGAGAAAGCAATACACATTATATTTTGTTAATTTATTCAATCACAACATGTGTATAATTAACACATATTTTATTAAGAAAAAATAAGTTTTAATATTAATAAACTTTAATTAATATGTCATTTCATGAATAATTGGGTATACTTAAGAAAGAAACAAACGATTTAAGATTTGAAGAGACTTCTGTTGTTTGGTTCAAACTACAAAGCTTAAACTTAACTTTTAATTATGGTTGGTTACTTTTAATTTATTAATAAATTAATATTATGAATTAAATTATTCACATGCTGTGTCTCACGATAATATTTCTTTTATGAAAAGTAATAGAATTTTATTCATATTCCTAAGTGGGATAAAGGGATCCTAAGATATGATATTTTTACCTTAAATAAAAGGTAATTTTAACAATTTAATATACAATTTTATAATGAAATAAAATCAACATAGCTGGTTGTTCTTGATTGAGTGGAGATTTTATGATCATATATATTCATGATGAATCTGATATCAATAAACTATAAAAAGCTAAATTTTAATAAAAAAAAATATTAATAAAATCAAGTTATACCAACCTAACTCTTAACAAGATGTGTTTTTTTATATACTTACCTGTCTTGTAGTATAACAATAAGTATATACTTATTACTCATTGATAGTCAAATTTTTGTTTTTTATATACAGTAAGCAATTAGATATATAAATCTTAGTTACAAATATGAATATAATTACACATCAAATACATATATGTTGACATTTATATTTCAAATAAAGTATAAAGTATTGAATTGGACCATATATGTGTAGATAAAGGTCTTAAATTTAAGCTTTAGGCTTAGCTAAAAGATGAGATTCCGCAGAAAGCTGCCCAAATTGGTCCATCGTTAAACAGCTTGAATCTTGGGACCAATTTTTTTGTTAATTCAGCTTGAGATGAGTTATATATAAATATTGTACCTTTTTCTTCATTTATTTATATTGAAAAAAAAAATGTGTATTGTTAATTCTATAACTATATAATATAGTAAATGTACTATTTTCGTATAATACAGTCTTTTATATTTAAATTTAGACATTTTTGTTTCTAGATATAGTTTAAATTCAAGTATGGTAGTATACTATTGGGTTTTAATTTTTATATATAAATAATTGATTGTAAATGGGGTGTAAAATGATAAAATTTGGAGTAAGTGGTGTAATAAATAAGAAAAGAAAAAGATATGAATGTGAAGTAGGTCCTTAAATGAAAAGTCTCTCTCAAAATAACTTTGGCACTTGCAATATTAGCAGTAAAGGCTAAAGTGAGAGAATGACATTTTTATTGCAATATAGCCTTTACAAAAAATACTCTTAAGTTTTAGGTGCCTACATATTTCTTAAATTGACCAATTCTAAACCATGTGGTACATAACATTTTGCTCAAATCTAAACCATGTAACACAAAAACAATATAATTTTGTTACAAGATTTTATATCGAAAGTGATAAAAAAAATTACCCTATAAAAAGATATATATGAACTGCTAATATGAAAATTTATGGTAGTTTGATTTAAGTATTTATTCATGTTAAAGTTGTTACAGATGGTAAAATTGGCAAGTATTGTTGTGAAAAAACGTATTACGATAAACTTTTAAAATTATTTTTTTGAAAGGTTATGGTATTTTGGTTAAAAAAAAAAACTGACTATCAAGATTCAGAGATTAAAAAGCTCATTGGTTATCAAAATTTAGGGTTTAAAAAGTAATTATGATTATTCGAAGTTTTTTTTTCACCAAATAGAAATGGTTATAAATTTAAAACACCATAATCACTTTTTAAAGATTTTAAGAACTAACTATTACACATCTTTACTTCTTCTAACATTCACATCATGTTTTTTTACGGTTAGAAAGTGATTATAACGTGTAATCGGTAAGAAAAAACATAGGAATAAAAGTGTAAACTTTGAATGATATTTTAAAACTTAACAAGCAATATATAACATATATTTATTTAAAAATGAGATAATATCAAAGAATAATTATAGAATACATAGAAATATATAACAAGAAACTAGAAAAAGTAAGAGATTTAATAAATAAAGAGATAAGAATGTGAAGTCCTTATCTTACAATGTGACCCAAGAATAGGTACTTCCCTAAACCATAGGCTGCTGTTCTTCATTCACATAACATATCTCACCCCACCATGTTCCAACACACACTCAAACCCTAATTTAATTTAAACCCTCATCAAATAAAACACATATCGTTAGAAAAGTCCAACTTCATTAAATTTACAATATTTTCCATCAAAAATCTATATTCATGAAAACATAAATCACTTTTTTCCAAACCGAATTTGGTATAATATTTATCGTTAATTAATACTATTTTTCTGTCATTTTAAGTACATATCGATTTTATTAGCTAAAATGCATAAATTAAATACATAAATGACATACATCCACCGTTGCTCGAAACCGGATACCATAAACACAAATAAAAAGTTACGAGTAACGAACTACTAGACCAACTTTATTCCTATTATACCAAAAATTTTAGTATATAGATATGATCAATATATACCTAGCCCACTAGTAATTATTGAATTTTGTTCCCCTACCCTACACTTCATTATCCTTTTCCCCATATATAAAAACCCTTTAAGAGATCTCATCTTTGTTTCATCACACATTATCTTTTCTTTTCAAGAACACAAAAAAAACTAAGCTATGTGTACTTCAAAATCAAAACCATTCACTCAAGAAACCATTTCTCGAATCAATGGTCGACCGGTTCTTCAACCGAAATCGAACCAAGTTCCAATCCTAGACCGGCGCAACTCACACAAGAAATCTTCCATTAGCCCTTTAATTCCAATTACATCAAAACTACCCTCAAGGCCAATTTCACTAAATTCTCCTCCTTTATCTCCAAATTCAAAACCCTCAAGAAAACCTGTTCCCGTTAACAAAAGAATCAACAAAGATGAAGGCTTTGAGAAACCTAAACCGATGGCGAAAACCGCGAAAATATCAGACAAAGATTGTATATGTAAAGAGACTAGTTCTATGGTGATTGGTCATAAGCCTGGAAGTATAGCAGCTGCAAGAAGAGAAGAGGTTGCAATGAAACAAGAAGAGAGAAAGAAGAAAATTTCACATTACGGTAGAATCAAATCTGCTAAATCTAATGAAAAAAACTTAAACGTTGAACAAGAGAAGAAGAAGAGATGTAGTTTCATTACCACAAGCTCAGGTTTGTTCAAAAGATTGACTTGTGTAGCAAGAAAACTCTTTTTTTTAGTTTTTGTTCATTACAAATCAAGAACTTAATTGATTCAAAATCTTGAATTTTTTTTTCTTTCACAGATCCAATATATGTTGCTTATCATGATACTGAATGGGGAGTTCCTGTTCATGATGACAAGTAAATAATTCAATTTTGTTTTAAATTTACTATAAATTAATAAATCAAATCAATATTTTCTAATAAATTAATTAATTTTTTTAGGCTACTTTTTGAGCTTCTTGTGTTAACCGGAGCTCAAGTTGGATCTGATTGGACTTCAGTTCTGAAGAAAAGAAACACTTTTAGGTAAAAAATTTCACTAAACCCATTAATCAAAATCGAATCTTTAGTTTAAATTTTGTTACTTTATTTTTGTTACTTTTGGGGGATTAATTTAACTCTATGTGTAAACTTTGGTTTGACAGAGAGGCTTTCTCTGGTTTCGAAGCAGAGTTAGTTGCAGATTTCAACGAGAAGAAGATACAGTCAATAGTCAACGACTATGGCATTGACCTTGCCCAAGTTCTTGCAATTGTTGACAACTCTAAACAAATCCTCAAGGTATTATATAAAATAAATGCATTTTTTTTTTCAGAATCAAATTTGATTTTATATATTTCCTAACATAAATCTAGAGATTTAAATTATAATTATCTGTTTTTTGAACACAAGATTTTTTTTATTAAATACAAATATTGATAAAAATTAACTAAAATGACAAAAATAACTTTATTTTTTTATGTAAATATTACAATAATAAAAAAATAAATTTAAATATTATTGTCAAAGTATAATTTTATATACATTAAAATCCTACAAGTTTATATTTGAAAAGAAAAATTTACTAAAACCTCTTATATTTTGAAACGTAAAAAATAATTGATTTTTTTTTTTTTGATTTTTTGTTTTGCGAAAAAATGATTATTTTTTGCTAAAAAATGATTTTTATTTGTTATGCAGGTGAAAAGGGAATTTGGGTCATTTAACGATTACTTATGGGGGTTTATAAAACATAAACCGGTAATTACAAAATACACAAATTGTCAAAAGATTCCGGTTAAGACATCAAAATCAGAGAGTATAAGCAAAGACATGATCCGTCGTGGCTTTAGATTCGTTGGTGCAACGGTTATACATTCTTTAATGCAAGCAGCCGGTTTAACCAACGACCACTTAACCACTTGTCCTAGACATCTCGAGTGTACGGTCAATGTCTAATTAAAACGACGACGTTCCATTGCCACATTTAAATAATATTATATTTCTAGTTATATATGTATTATCGTTGTATTATTATATAGTATCATCTATTATGTGATATTATAGATTTGAGTCCTAACTTTAGGTATTCATATTTGTACAAAAGTTTTTGTGCGTGATTGTGTTTTTTATTATATATATTAATATATAAAAGTATTTAATTTGGTTTTTTTAATTGTTTGTTGGAGATGTGGGAATAATGTAAAGTAAAGAAAGACAAAGCATGTGCAAAAGTTGTGAGGCAATGTCATGTGTTATATTATCAATGAACTTTTTTATATTTTATTTTAATTAATTAGAAATCTTGTAGACCCACATTCGGTACAAAATTTGATGCGATTAATAAATTAGTTTCTTTTTTTTGTATATATAAACAATTTTTAATTTCATTTTCCTCAAAGGAAATTATGTTCCCATCAAGGATATTCATAATGAGATATAATTACGTATTTTCATCATTAATATCCTTAAAGTTAAAGCCAAAATCATTATAAATTTTTGGTATTCCAATTATGATTTTTTATTTTATTTATAGTAATAATTAAATACATATTTTTAGTTACCATCGTGGTATTAATCATTTCACATCCTCGTTCTCTCCATTTAAAATTTTATATTGTTCTCATAATTCATCTTTAAATCACATAGTGTATGTCTGTATTCGACGATTTAAAAAAGCTTTCGATTTTATGCAATTTAAAATCATTTTGTACAAGATAAAATAAACAAATATGGTCCAAATAGAAACGCTTAGGCCCATAATAGTTTCTCCCAATTTAATATCAGGCCCATTATTCAATCAGCCCGTGTAGGCCCAATTTATGAATTAAAGAAAAAACAACATTTTTTTTGTCAAGGATATAAATGTTTTTTTACCCTAATATTTTATTTCCATTTTTTTTTAACTCCATTTGTTTCCATTTTAGTTTTTTTTTCAGATATTCGACTAATTACCAGAACAAGTTAGTCTAGTAATTAGATGTTTCTCTTTAATATTCTAAAATGTCGTTATTAAATCAAGTTTGTGATCTAAATTGATATTAAAAAAATATATTCGATTAATTTTTTTAAAATTACCTAATAATAATGTAAAAAACGTAGTGGATAAATATGAATATATATTTATATAATTTTTTTTACGTAAAGGGATAATGATGAGACTTCGAGATTCTGAAGACCTTACCTATGCTTTTTTCGACCGTTTGCTATGCTTCTAAGTCTATGCTAAAAGTAAATAGCAATAACAATAATAATATACATGGCTGGTCCATGGAAAGCCACGTGTCCTATGCGTCTGTACATAGTAATGACGTGTCATTTTCTTGATATAAAGATTTAATTAGTTACGAGTATATTGGTTTGGCAGATAAATGATTATGGAGTGGAGTCTGTCTGAGTCCCATAGGTCGGACCAATAAGAAAATTCACTTTTTATTAACTATAATTAATTTGTTGAAATTGTTACGTTTTATCATCTAAGGGTGTGAAGTGGGAAAAGGAGAATATATTTGGCCGATTTTGTAAATATTATGAAATAGTGGGGGAAATTAGAAACAAAAAAGACGAGAAAGTCTGTTAAGAAAAAAGCTAAAAGACCTTTTTATTGTTAACACAACGCATATATGCAGCTAATAATTACTTTCATATTCCTTTTTATAATGATTCATTACTTGCTGTTTAGCACATGCATAATTTCTACTAAAGTCTAAAGTTCTTTTTTTTTGGATTATTTAACATAAAAAAAACATTGATTTGGAATAAAAAAAAGTTTTGAGAACAATTATACACTTTAGTATATTTGCAAAATAATATTCTTTCCATATTATAATGTAGGGTGTTGAAAGATAGTATATAATATTTAATAAAACTGAAGAATACTGTTAATCATTTCATTTTTTTTTGATAAATATAAGAGTAATTTTATCAAAAAAAATAAAAAATATCTAAAAAATTTAAAACACCTAATAAATTAAAATAAACAAAAAGTGCTAAAATCCCTTATAAAAAATACGAAAAGAATATATATCTGGTATTTTAAATAATTTTCATGAAAAATTAATGTTGAAATTTTATTTTTGTTGCTTTATAGAACGATGTTTTAAGTGAAAAAAAAGAATGGCATGTTAATATTTTATGTGCGTTTACAAAATATTAGATTATTCATTTGTATTTTATTTTGGTAGTGGTTTTTTTGGTAGTGGTTATATTATTATAAAGATATAACAACATTTTAATTGGTTTATTAATATATATATGGTATATGGAGATTTTAAAAAATACTTTCTATAATTTTTTTAATGCATAATACTTTCTATTTATAAGTCGAAAACGAATAACTAATTAGACGGAAAAACATTACTGAATAAAAATTATAATTAGAAAAAAGGAATATAGATTATAATTTAAATTAGTAAAATCTTTCATTAGCACCTAATGATCCCTTAATTAAAACGTACTGAAGTTTATATTCTTAAAATTAAACTAATTATAAATTAAAAAATTGAGTTTATATTCCATTTTTCTTTTGTCTCTGTATCTTCACTGTTTCTCTGCTTTCGAACCCTCCGATTCGCTTTTTTCAGTAGAGAGAGAGAGAGAAGCAGAAAACGAAGAAGAAGAAGACACTACGCCATGGCGAAGGAGAAAGAACAAGTCCCTAAGGAAAAAAAGCTTCTCATCGGTGTTATATGGAATTTCTCAGCAGAGCTCAAACTCACTTTAATGGCGTTACTCTTTCTCTGCACTTTAGCTACTATTCTCCCTTTATTACCTTCGTCTTTCTCCATTTCCGCTTCTGAACTTCGTTTCTGCATCTCACGCATCGCCGCCTCGGATCCAGTGAATACCTCCGCCGTAGTCGAAATCCCTCCTCCGCCGATGACGACGACGAACACTAAAATCTCCACTTCTATGGCGATTCCGGAGAAGGTTTTAGATAACGGCGTGATTAAACGGTCGTTTACTGGCTATGGCTGGGCAGCGTATAACTTCGTGTCAATGGGAGCTTACAGAGGCGGTGTTAACACTTTCGCTATCATCGGATTATCCTCAAAACCACTTCATGTTTATGCTCATCCTCTTTACCGGTGTGAGTGGGTCCCATTTGATCCTTCCGGTGACCGGATTTCAACCGACGGCTATAAAATCTTAACCGATTGGGGCTACGGTCGAGTCTACACCACCGTCGTCGTCAATTGCACTTTTCCCGCAACCACAATCGTAAACCCTAAAAACACAGGCGGGACTCTTTTACTCCACGCCGTCACCGGAGACTCAGATCGGAACATCACTGACACAATTCCAGTTCTAACGGAGTCTCCAGACACCGTCGATTTCAACCTCTACAACATCACGCACCAGCCGAAATACGATTACCTCTATTGCGGCTCCTCACTATACGGAAACCTAAGTCCACAGCGCGTGAGGGAATGGATTGCTTACCACGCGCGATTCTTCGGTGAGAAGTCTCATTTTGTGCTTCACGACGCTGGTGGGATTCAAGATGAGGTGTTTGAGGTCTTACGGCCATGGATTGAGCTTGGACGCGTTACACTACACGATATTAGAGACCAAGAACGATTTGATGGATATTATCATAACCAATTCATGGTGGTGAATGATTGTTTACACAGATATAGATTCATGGCGAAATGGGTTTTCTTCTTTGATGTTGATGAGTTTATCTATGTACCTCCCAAGAACACTATCTCATCGGTAATGGAATCTTTACAAGAATATTCTCAATTCACTATTGAACAGATGCCTATGAGTAGTCAGCTCTGTTTCTCCGGCGACGGTCCGGCAAGAACCTACAGGTAACTAAATTTTCACTAATTTTCCTCGTTTTTTAAAGCAATTACAGTAGTTTGAAACCAGATCAATCTTGGTTTGGATTTGATCTAATTTTCTCGTGACTGGTCGATTCAATGATTGATGTTTTCACCAACCCCATGTGTGTTGCAGGCTTGTAGCATATAGAATCACAGGTTTTGTTTAGCTTTTTTGGAATTTTATATGTAGACAGACTTATTTATTAGCATCTGATTCTGTCAACACTTGCCTGTAAAGGGTTTTTAACACATCGATAGCCTTTCAGATTCCAATTTTTTTTTCAAAGATTGGATCTGTGTCTTTGTCAACATAAACCCATACTTCATATAATCAACTATATCTTCAGATTAGTGAAGAATGGTTCGAAATTGATCCCAAATTAACCAAGAATGGTTCAAAATTGATAATGAACAAAGAATGATTCAAAATAGATCCCAAATGAACCAAGAATGGCTAGGATTTGATGAGTTTCTGTTCTTGTCAATGAAAATTACATAGCTCATGTAATCAAATGATGATTTGTGATTGTGTTTCTTCAAGATTAGTGAAGAATTATACGAAATTGATCCCAAATTAACCAAGAATGGTGTGGATTTTGATGTGTTTCTGTTCTTATCAATGTAAAACCACATAACTCATGTAACCAAATGATGATTTGTGATTGTGTTTGTTCAAGATTGGTGTAGATTTTGATGGATCTTGTGACTGTTTGTTGTTCTCAGGAAATGGGGGTTCGAGAAACTAGCGTACAGAGACATAAAGAAGGTACCAAGACGGGACCGTAAGTACGCAGTTCAACCACGTAATGTATTCGCAACAGGTGTACACATGTCTCAGAATCTACAAGGGAAGACATACCACAAAGCTGAAGGCAAAATCCGATATTTTCATTACCATGGTTCGATATCGCAGCGGCGTGAGCCTTGTCGACAACTATTCAACGGTACGAGCATCGTTTTCAACAATAATCCGTACGTTTTGGACACTACAATGCGTGATGTTGGCCTTGCAGTTAAGACCTTTGAGATTAGAAGTATTGGAGATCGGTTAATTAGAACACGCCAATGAACATAAAAACAAATGAGAAAGTGATGTTTTGCACTTTTTATTTTATTTTTTTTAGTTTATATGTTGGGAATTTGGGATTATTGTTAGAGTGTAACAAATTTATATTCTTTTATTGTATTATAATATCTATAATATATACATATAACAAAAATTTTATTGTATTTGGGTTTCATAGAAATCATAGCTTAGCCCTGGCTTTTTTTATTACTACCCCTCTCTTGAATTACATGATTTTTTAGAAAAAAAGTGTCTAATTTCTTCTTTTTTTTTATGTTTGTTTGATTTAATTAATTTATTTAAATATTTAAATTTGAGTGATAATAAAAACTTATAGAAAAAGTTATTTACCTTAATTATTTTATTAATTGGTGTAAGAAATCTAAAAATAAGTATTTTAAAACAGAGGGAGTAATATGAGTTAAAAAAGGAGTAATTAGTAAAGTGACTCTTTTAATCATTATAATTATAATTAGTGAGAATAATTGTGGGGTTCTATGAATCTTTGTCGCGTTGATTAAACTTAAAGTTTTCACCTTTTATTTTCTCTATAGAAATTAAATTAAGTTATCAATTTTATTAAATTTTCAGCTATCTTCCTTTTTTTTTGTTCTGCATTTTAAATAAAATATATTTCACAGATTCACGTTAAAGTTAAAAAAAGTCATATTGATTATATTATACTATATATTTGGTTCGTTGAAAATTAATAAACATTATACGTTGATTACTAATATCGACAAAAGCAATAAAGAACTTTTGCTATTAATCTCAGCCGTCCGATGAAGAAGCACAAAAATGGGCCCACCGAAGATGAAGTAAAGGCTGGAAAGCAAAGCCTTTCGTTACCAAATATTCGGTAATCATAATGAATTATTTCCAATTAATTAGTCTCATAATAACGACAATTAATCATTCATTTTCATTATAAATTTATAATAATCCAAAATGAATGAAGAAAAAAGTGACAATAAATAAATAAATATAGAAATGAGGGAATGTGCACCGACGGTTGAGCATTTAATCAAAACGTACAACGAGACATATACAAACAAATAGCACATTCACGAAACCCTACCATTTCCACATCAATGCCAATAATTAATTTTTTAGTTTTTTTTATAAATAAATAAATAGTTTAAATCAAAATATTACATTGATTTATAAACTTATAGTTATAGCAGAACTGTATTAATATAATAATATTAGTTTCTTATAATGATTAATATAAACACAACATCTTTTTGTTAAATAACAATTTTTTTTATAATATGGATCTGACTAGCTTGATTTTTGTGATTATTTTAGTTTTCTTTCCATGATGTTTGGAATGAATTTAATTTATTTAATGCTTGAAGTTGGTCGGAAAATATTCAATAGAAGTCACTGAAACTCTGCGTGATCTCTGTAGCTGTAAAATTCTCTGCAAATCTACAGTTTTTTTTTAAAAATTTTAAATCAACTTGTTATATACAATTAATATGTCATTATCCATTATCATATAACAACTAGTTGGTTACGACAAAAAAAAACTAGTCGGTATCCATTAAGGTTGGGCAAAAAACCAAAATTAAACAGCCAAACCGAACAAAAAAATATGCGGTTTTAGTTCTGGTTTCGGTGAAAAATATCTATTAGATCTTAAATTTAAGATCCATAAATATCGGGTAGCAACCGGAACCGGATTGATATCCATTAGGTATCTGAAAATAACTATCATTTCTTTTTTTTAGATGTTTTTTTGGTATTTTTTTTAGTTTTTTTGGTATTTTTCGGCTTTTCGTATAATTTTTCAGTTTTTAGGTATTTTTCGGATGTATCTAAAACAGAACCATAATCGAAGCAAATTATATAAGTATCCTATTAGATTATATAGTCATAGAATCGAAAAACCTAAAAACTAAAAGTACCAAACCGAACCTGAATGCTCAGACCTAAGAAATTGTTATGAATTTAATTTCCTTTAATTTTACATAATATATATGTACATTTATAACGGTGAAAACTGTTATGAATTGATTTTTTTTTTTCAACGTAGATATTTTAAAAATTCTAGTCAGATTATATTGTTTGGTTACAAATTATTTGACACAAAAAAATTAAAACGGTTTATTTTTTTTATGTGTTTTTGGGTTAATTATATATATACTAGATGGAGGTCCCTGCGTACGCAGGGGCAAATTATTTAATAATTATCTTAAATATATTATTTTAAATACTTTCGTTACATTGCTTAATGTTTTTTCCCAATTAATTAATGGTTTAAAAAATAGTTGTTCATATGTTTAAATATTTTGCAATATTTTTTTTTGTAAATTCTGTTATAAATTATAAGATATATGTGTGTATATATATAGTTGCACATAATAACTATTTTTTATAAAAATTATTTATGTAAGCTAATTTTTATGTTTTGAATTATATTTTATAAATTTTTAAAAAATTCAAATACTTGTAATTAATTTTTAATTATTAATAAAAAATTTTTTGAGAAATTTAAATCTAAAGTGGAGTTTTTAGGGATTTATTGATTTTTATTTTGGTTAAATTATAATTTCTCTGGGTTTTTAATGAAAATTAATAACTTCTATAAAATCAAATTTAGTTGAATGCTTAATTTTTTCTGAATTAATTAAACTTTAAAATTTATGTTTATTTTTAACGGAAAATATGCAGTTATTTTTAACATAGTAATATAAAAGAAGATTTAAAATATGGAACCAGTACTAAAACATATATTAAGATTTAACTAGAATTTGTTAAAACATAAGAGTTATTGGGTTAATTTGGATTAGACATCACTAAAACATATACACTTTTTAAGATTGTATAAGTACTCAAGTATTTTTATATATCAAGAAATGTTAGTTTTCTTTCAGGAAATTAATCAGCATATATATTAATATGAATATTACTCAATAAACTTTGTAGTATATCATAACATCGTATATTAATATTAATCGTAGTCATTAGTTAACTCAAATCATCAATTCATCATTCACACGGCTTGAGCTTCCAAGAAAGCATTGAAATTCTTGGTAGCTTCTAATAACCGAGGAGAGATCGACGACGTCGGAGACGCCGGATACGACACCGGCGACGATGTCGAGAATCTAACGTGACGTAAAGAAGACTCCATTGATTTTCTATTTTTCGAACCAGACATCTTTAAAACCCCTTTTATTTCTTTCTCAATCGGTTCCTTGTCGAACACGAAAGCTGCCGAAACCGGATCGTCCTGGTCGTTCTCACCGGAGCCGTTCTTGATTAGTTCCGACGGTAAGTCGAAGAAGTTAACTCCTTCACCGGAATCTGCTTTTTCGTTGTCTGTTCCGGCCGCTGAGGTGGTCCAAGAACCACAATCAAACTTCTCCATTGATGCTCTAGCTGAGATCACTGTGGTTTCTCCAACTGAGACGACGACTCTAGCGGTGGTGGATGACGTCATTGTGGTGGTTCTGGTTAAAGAAGAATCTTCTTTCGAAGAATCGTCTTTTCGAGATGACCGGAACGGCTTTGCTTTACCGAAACCAGGAAGATATAAGCAAAGAGCGTTGCATTTGAATCCATCTTCTAATGTATTGATGTTCTTATTGCTTTTACTTGACTCAGTTTTGATGAAGAAAGAGTTACCATTGCTTTTAAGAGAGAATCTCTTACTGACTCGGCCTTCGCCGCAAGATTTACTTCTCCTGAACGCTTTGGTCGTGTCTTGTTCTTTGCTTTTGATTGATCGCATCTGACCTGAACGTTGTCTAGGAGAGGTAGCTGTTGAGTTTGGGAGACTTCGGCTCACAAACTTAGTCCTTAAAGGTTGTAATGGAAGAGGTAATGGTGCATCTAAGTCTCTAGGTGGTGACATAGCCGGTAAAAGCATCATATCGAAGCTATCGTTTCGCCTCGAGGATGATACCGACAATGATTTGAATGATTCTGGATCCATTCCTATGTCTTTCTCCGACTGCAAACTTGGTGTCTTGACCAGAGTCTTTGGTTGGTCTCTGCCTAGAACTTCGAACTCATGCCAATCTTTTTGAATCTCGTCTCTGAAGCTAACCGATGGCATGAGAACTGCAGCCGCCATTGATGTTTATATGAAGCTTGGAATAGTAGAAGAGACAATGATAATGGCTAAGGCTTGAGACTAATCTGATGATTGATACTTAAAGAGAGATTAGCATGGACTGCACGTTGGTGGCTAGTGACTACTTACTTAGTCATGACTCCCACGACCAGTACTTGTTTCCTGCGTAATAGTATTAGCCAAAGGTTATTGACTTATATTACTATAAAATAAATAAATAAAATTTGATTAAAGTATTAACATCGTTGACATGGAACCATTCTTCAAGATTGAGACAGGATCAAGATAGATCTGCCCCCACGAATGGTTCTTATTATATAATATTATTACCAAAAGATTTGGAGAACTTACCTGAATTCGTCGCAGAGGATAAGTCATTAATGGACAAAAATAATAGATTTATTTCATGATCTTAACGTAGAAAACATCAATGATAGGTCATTGGAGGGAATTGTAAAACAAGATTAACACAACCGAAACACCGATGATAACTGGAAAAGCTGAGACTAAGTATAATGCTCCATAACCCTGCAATTCATAAGAATAGAGTTTAAAAAACCGATACAAGTTTGAAATAAATGTTTCATAAGAAAGAATTATGAGTGTTTAGGAGACGTGGGAACAAACCATGGCTTTGGGTACTATATCATCACTGTCATCGTTGACTTCAGCTTCTTCAATTGTAGCAGCTGAATCCCAGTCAACGTTGAGTCTCTTGGCAGCTTCTTTTGGATCTATACCGGTGTCTGTGGATTTTGCGTACATTGATTTTCCTCGTTGCTTCTTTGAAACCTCGACCTAATAAGATAAACAAGACAAGGTTTAAGATATCTTTGTAAGGTTTCAGGTCTAAACTAGCAACAGAGTTCTGCTCAGGTAACTAATTAGACGTCTATTCATCGCGCAAACGAAAAAGGGATCTTTTTCATCATATTTACTAGCGTCAATTGAAAGCTACATTCATGTCTAGTCTATTGCATGTATTATACACTTCATTTACTTACAGAAGGGTTCGATGTACATGTATTGACTACACTTCTCTGTGTATGATTCAATGGATGTCACATGAAATTTAATCTAGACAACTCTTAGAAGCTTTATAGGCTAACGGCACTGGGTTCATCATGAATATAAATTGCCTTAGGTGAAATGGTAGCAGTTCTCATCTATCAATGGGCACATGTAACAAAAACCTTGAGGGATTTGAATAAGAGGTACCTCTAAATTTGGCCATTTGATCATTTCTTCATACAGCATCCGGAGAGTGGGACGATCTCTAGGGACTTTTCCATCATTTACCTGTGAGAAGAAAAAAAATACAGTTTTAAGGTCTATTCTTTAAAACTGCAGAAAGCAAATGGCTTCACTTGGTATTGTGAAGTGACTCATTGATAACATGATGGGTAATAGGAGTTCTATTACAAGCACATATATGCCTTGATCAGTTTTGCACACTCCTCCTAGATGTTGAAAAGGCCAGCACAATATTCCACTAAGTAAGTTATGTGACAGACCAAGCATGAATGCAACTCAAGGAGGTTTGGTTGACCCAGTGGTTCATAGTACCGTTGTAATTAGCTATTCATCTTTATTTTCGTATAGTAAGAAATCACACTCTACACAGTCTCTGATCAAACCTACTGCTTCACAATAGCATTCTATGAACACTCCTAAAACTGAACCATATATGAGTTTCCTTTTGATATTTCAGAAGACTAACGTCTAGTTGGGGCTCATGCGGTACCTCACAAGCCCCTTAAGGTACATGTTTGAGAAGACATTATATTTCATTGTGGTAGTGTAAAGTCAAGATTTAAGAGACGATAATATCAACCGTTTCTTAAGAGACTACCTGCTCCAAGGCTTCAGCTAGATCCTCCCTACTTGGGGCATCTTCAATTTCTAT
The DNA here is from genome assembly GCA_000411095.1 of Aethionema arabicum. Classification (NCBI taxonomy): domain Eukaryota; kingdom Viridiplantae; phylum Streptophyta; class Magnoliopsida; order Brassicales; family Brassicaceae; genus Aethionema; species Aethionema arabicum. The sequence continues at coordinate 469,112 of KE151283.1, forward strand.
TCCAAGCAACCTCCTTCTTTCCAGTTCCCTTGGATCCTCGATCATGATGGTCAACTTAACCTATAATTTGAACGAGTGCAAAGCTGACTTAATCTTTCACTAAGCCTTATAATCACAGCCATAGTAGAAACCAAGTTGGAAGTTTAACTGCAGTGTATAACACAAACCAGGACATGCAACTTTGCAGCAACATAAAGAATGCTTCATAATAAAAAGAAGGGATGTGCTTACTTCACTAAAGATCATGTCCCTGTTCCTTCTGAGAAGCTCCAACACCTAATCACAAGAAAATAAAAAAAACTATTTATTTCCTTAATCATCTAATGAATCTATAACTAGAACTCATAAACGAGAGAAATTTTGACTACCATATTACATTTCTTTATGCATCTGCAAAATCTCAGGCTTCATTTAGAGAAATTAAGCATAAGAAACGAATTTAGAAAGAAAGCCATTTGGTTATCTCTATCTAAAGTTGAGAGACAAAACCATCAAACAACTATGGCGCTGGGATCTAAAACATTTCTCACAACGTACATAGAAATACACAGAACTCTTAGATCTAGCTAAGTTATATATATCTGCAAAGAGCTAAATGGTACACAAACCCGTTTGATTTCGGCGACGTATTTGAGATCTTCAGGATCCACTTCTCCCTCTTCATCTTCATCTTCTTCATCATCTCGATTTTGCCTCTCTTTCTCTTCTTGTTCCAACGTTAACGGAACCGGAATTCGAATCTCAGTCGCGTCTCCTTTCTCCTGCTGAGCTATCACACTACCGAGCCTCTCACTCTTCCTCCGCCTCGCCCAACGATCATCTCCTCCTACACCGCCGGAAATTACACTACTCCTCAAAATTACTACCGGAGACGGCGAACAAACACCGTAATTCCGTGGGACGGAAGCACAGTAGTACTTCAACGGCAACTGAAATATCTGCGTCGCAGTCGCAGTCGCCAAGTCTCCTATCATCTTCTGCAATTCCACTTACAGCTCATAAATTCTGCATCTATGGATACGTAAACGAAGAATATTCAAAAATTTATCCAACGCTGGGTAATCAATTCAAACAAGTTTGAATTAGATTAGATGATGATACGTTCATACGAGTGGTTGCAATGTAGATTTGCCTCGAGACGCTTCTCACTTGGATAATATTCAGTAAATTTTATTTTTATTAAATACTCTATATTATTAAAAATCCACAATATTAAGGCCCAACTTCTAAGCCCAATAAGTAGGCCCAACGTTAAGTGGCCGAATGCTGCTATGTTTTTTGGCGGGAAATTGATATAGGGCCCCACTTTAATTCCCGCCACGACAGTACTTTCTCTACACTGTGTAACCCGTTTGCTCCATTTGGTTATTGTTCAAACGCTTTTAGGGTTTTTTTTGAACGGAAGAGGGAAATTTTTTTTTTTTTACCAAGGTAGATTTTGAAAATGGAGGCGTTTGGTGGTTTCGTAATGGATGAGCAGGCGATTCAAGTAGAGAACGTCTTTCTCGAGTTCCTCAAGAGGTTTGCGATTTGTGGTTTTTCGTCTTTTACCGAAATTTCACTTCAGGTAAATTGATTAACGTCGTTTCGGTTGGTATTGGTTCAGCTTTCGAGTAGATGCTAATAAGCCGGAGCCGTATTACGAGGCGGAGATAGAGGCAATCCGAGGCGGTGAATCCACGATGATGTACATCGATTTCTCACATGTCATGAGTTTTAATGATGCTCTGCAGAGAGCAATAGCCGATGAGTACCTGAGGTTCGTTTTAATTACTGGGAGAGACTATCTAAACCCTAGTTTCATTGTGCGGGAAATTGCCTTTTTTCTTGGGTTCAATTTTATTTTGATTTTGGCATTAAATTGGGTAGGTTTGAGCCGTATTTGAGGAATGCGTGTAAGCGGTTTGTGATCGAACTCAATCCTTCTATTATTTCGGATGACTCTCCAAACAAAGATATCAATGTTTCCTTCTACAATCTCCCTTTCACTAAAAGGTATTGCGTTTTTCTTCTTCGTATTTTGCTCTTGAAGTTGACCCATTACTCCATTAGACCTCAGCTGATTCTGATACATGACTCTGCCTATGCTCATTTGAATATTTCTGAAACTTTTATTGCCGGGTGATTGTGATAATAACTCCAATGTCACATTTCCAGGTTGAGGGAGCTAACCACTGCAGAAATTGGGAAGCTTGTGTCAGTCGCTGGTGTGGTTACTCGTACAAGTGAAGTGAGGCCTGAGCTTCTTTATGGATCGTTCAAGTGCTTAGATTGTGGTAGTGTCATAAAGAACGTTGAACAACAATTTAAGTACACTCAGGTAACTGATGTTTGATTTTACTTTTTTGTAATCTTCCTTGGTAAATTACACAATGTAGGTGGTGCTAGCTTCTATTCTTTGTTTCACTTTTTTTTAAAGAGACATTTGTGACTTTGATGCAGCCTACGATCTGTGTGAGTCCAACTTGTGCAAACAGAGTAAGATGGGCGCTGCTTAGACAAGAGAGCAAGTTTGCAGACTGGCAACGAGTTAGAATGCAGGAGACATCAAAAGAGATACCTGCAGGTTCCTTGCCACGGTCTTTGGATGTCATCCTGCGCCATGAAATTGTGGAACAGGCGAGGGCTGGTGACACGTAAGATCCCTGTTGCTCGGGTTCTGTTATTCCCAGGCTCATAGGGAGAAAGAATTGCATTCATTGTGAGTCAATTTGGGTTTGTCCTTGCAGGGTTATTTTTACGGGAACTGTGGTTGTTATACCTGATATATCAGCACTGGCATCACCTGGGGAGAGAGCAGAATGTAGCCGAGACTCATCACAACAGAAAAGCTCCAACGTCGGGCATGAAGGTGTTAAAGGCCTCAAGGCTCTGGGAGTTAGAGATCTCTCGTACCGGCTTGCCTTTATAGCAAACTCAGTGCAGGTTTGTCAACTATTGTAATTTTCAACCAAATTAAGTTGGATGTGTTGACCAAACTCAATTTAATATTTTTCTAGATTGCTGATGGTAGTAAGAAAACTGACATGAGGAACCACCATAATGATTCTAACGAAGATGATCAGCAGCAGTTCACGGTGAGGCTTAGATTAATTACCTATTGGATATGAGACTTTTATTCTTCCAGAGGGTCCTGATTTTGCTCTTTTAGCTAACCACTTGCTTGCTTATATGACCTATATGAACTTGGCAGCCAGAAGAGCTTGATGACATTCAGCAGATGAGAAATACTCCTGACTACTTCAATAAGTTAGTTGGAAGCATGGCCCCAACTGTTTTTGGTCATCAAGACATTAAGCGTGCAATTCTACTTATGCTTTTAGGCGGTGTGCACAAGACCACTCATGAAGGCATCAATCTTAGAGGAGATATCAATGTTTGTATAGTTGGGGATCCGAGCTGTGCTAAATCCCAATTCCTCAAGTACTGAAATTCATTGAAAAATAAATACCTGTCTGGTCTTTTCCTCAGAAACCTGAGACATCTGTTTTTGTTTTTTGTTTGCAGGTATACAGCAGGCATAGTTCCAAGATCTGTATATACATCTGGGAAATCCTCTTCTGCAGCTGGGTTGACAGCAACAGTTGCTAAAGAACCGGAAACTGGAGAATTCTGCATTGAGGTAATCTTATATGTGCCTATATTAAATGTAAAGAAATTGATGTAATTCCTTAAATTCATTTTTTAGAACGCTTTGAAGGATGCTCCTTTAATTTTGTATACCTAGGCTATATTTCTTTTCTATCAAACATTCCAATAAATGTTGTTTGAATCTATAACAGGCGGGTGCTTTAATGCTTGCTGACAATGGAATATGTTGCATTGACGAGTTTGATAAGATGGATATAAAAGATCAGGTAAGAGAGCATCATGCTTACTACCGTACTGAGGATTGAATTCCTGGAATTTGGCTAATGGAAATTACTGTTGCATTTGGACTCAAAGGTAGCTATTCATGAAGCAATGGAGCAGCAAACAATAAGCATTACAAAAGCAGGGATACAAGCAACTTTGAATGCTAGGACATCAATCCTTGCAGCTGCAAATCCTGTAGGTGGACGATATGATAAGTCTAAGCCACTTAAGGTAAGTATAAGCATATATGCATCGTTTTCTTTGCTTAAGAATATTCATTGAAGCTTTATATCTAATGGTGGTCTTCTCACGCTTTTTGCAGTATAACGTTAACCTTCCACCTGCCATTCTTTCGAGGTTTGATCTTGTGTACGTTATGATTGATGACCCTGATGAGGTGACTGATTACCACATTGCACATTATATCGTACGCATTCACCAAAAGCGTGAAGAAGCTCTTTCTCCTGCATTCACTACTGTACAACTTAAGCGCTACATCGCATATGCAAAGACTCTAAAGCCAAAGGTTGTAGCTCATTCAGCAACAAACCAAAAGATAGTTTTACTGATGCTAATATCCTTTCTGTGTCCTCATTCTTGTTGCAGCTAAGCCCAGAAGCAAGAAAGCTACTGGTTGAGTCGTATGTTGCTCTGCGTAGAGGCGATACAACTCCTGGCACAAAAGTTGCATATCGCATGACCGTTAGGCAGCTAGAGGCACTCATCAGGCTCTCAGAAGCCATTGCAAGGAGCCATTTAGAAACTCTGGTGATTGATTATATCTCAATTCTTTTTCTTCTCTATCAGTCATTTTTTTATTTATTCGGGAACTTTGCCTTTCAGGTAAAACCAAGTCATGTTCTTTTAGCTGTTAGATTGTTAAAGACTTCTGTCATCAGGTAAACCTCAAACCATTTCTCTTCCTCATCTCATGATTTCTCCCAAAATGTTAAGTCTTAAATCCGCATTTGTCTCTCTTCTTCAGTGTTGAGTCTGGCAATATCGATCTCTCGGAGTATGAAGATGCAGACGGTGACAACATGGAGGGAACAGATGACGTCGAAAATCCCGATAATGAAGATGAAGCTCCACAGAATGGTGCAGCTGAGCCAGCTTCTGCAACTGCAGGTACTTATACAACATATATACTCTTAGATTTCACCTCTTTCCTTTAAGCTTTATACACACAACGAACATAACAAACATCATATGATGTTAGCTACAGATAACGCAGCAGCTCCAAAGTTAGTGATTAGCGAAGAAGAATTTGAAAGAATCACACAAGCCTTAGTCATACGTCTTAGACAACACGAAGAGACTGTAAACAAAGACAGTAAGCAACTCCCTTTGTCTCTCTATCACTTGTTACTCAAAAGAAACATGTTTTTAGCATGATTCAGATGACTTTTTTCGGTAACCGGTTCGTCGTTTTAGGTTCTGAATTGGCTGGAATGAAACAAAAGGATCTGATTCGATGGTACGTTGATCAACAAAACGAGAAAAAGAAATACAGTTCGCAAGAAGAAGTTAAACTTGAGATCAAGAAACTTAGAGCCATTATTGAGGTAAAGAATCAAAAAGCAATCATATCAGTTTCTGTTAAACTCAAAGTTGTTTTAAGCTAACTCTTAAACATAACTGCAGAGTCTGGTACGCAAAGAGGGTCATCTGCAGGAGCTAGACGATGGTCTGGATGCAGCAGAAGGTGAACAAACAAAGAAGAAATCGTCACAAAGAGACGAGAGGATCTTGGTCGTGTCTGCAAATTATGTTATAGAATGATGTTATTAAGTTGTAGGTGTAACTAGGAAGAGCTTAAAATCTTGTACTTTGATACTAATTTTATGGGTTTGATTTTGGTTAACTTTCATCAAAACCATATATTATAATGTTTATGCAGTTGAAGTAAACACAGAGGATATATATATTAGGATATTGTAAAGTAAACCGAAGAAGACTGGACACCGGCCATGTCATCATTGAGACGTGGACGCCCTTGATCTCAATCACTCAAATATCAATAATTGAAATAATATTATATATTACTTAATTTATATGTCATGCATAGAAATGAGGATTTGTTGTATATTGTATTTTAAAATTTGAATAATTTTTATTTGGTGGAAAAAAGCTTTGAACAGAAAATAATTTTGTAAATTTTAGATTTTGTTAACCAGAATTTTTAGATTTTAGTTCTTGACAACTGAATTTTTAAACCAAGATTAAATTCTAAACACAAAATGAAATCATATCTTAAAATAAAACAAAAAAATACAATATATTTGTGGGTTAATTAGATAGTAAATTCATCTTAATTTTGATATGTTTTCATAAACTTGGTTATTCAATTTAAGATTTGCAAAATTCGGTTGTCAAAGTTTACGTTTTAAAAGAGATATTGATAGTTCGATGTTCTTCTCGTCAAATAGAAACACTTTAAAGTTTAATGTACAATAATCCTTAAACATAATTCATTTAACTTACCTCCATTTCTTACTATTATAATTGATTAAATTACTTTATAATCTATTTTTCTTTAAATATGTAAAATATCTACCAGATTCATAAATAATGAAAAGTTTGAAATGATATCATGTTAATTTTCTTTTGATATATGTATGTGTATTATTCATAAGATCTTATGTAAATTAACATATGCAACTATGTAAATTTTCAGTTTAATTAACATATATATATATATATGAAATATTTACTTATGTAACTCTTAATATTTTAATTTTGTAATCTAGCAGAGAAGTTCAACGACCTTATGATAAGATTCCACTTATAATTTTTTTAGTCTAGACTTTATTCATAGTTTGAAAGATTTAATCAAAACTCATCTAATTCAAAATCAATCATGAAGAAAGTGAAATACGACAAGTGTTTACATAAAAGACTACATATATAATATATATTAAGGTCCTTTTCATATACAATACCAAATTAACTGTTATTATTTCTCAAAAATAATATAATATAAATGCAGTCCATTGTTAATCAAGCGATAGTGCTTTACAACTAAAATTATCTGCAAGTCCAAACATTTTTAATTGAAATAGTATTTAATTAATTAGAAAAAAAAATATATATATATATATATATTCCACATTTTTTCTTTAAACTAATTATTATTCCAAAATCATGTTTCCATGAAATTTGGAATTCATAAGGAGCAATTTATATTAGCATAAAAATACATATATAATCATTTATATTAGCATAAAATTTTTTAAAATACACTTTTTTTTGCTGTAAAAATAATTAAGGAAAAATAAATAGTTGGCTATTAATTAATATGTATGCATTAATTTTAGACTATATAATAGTTTTAAAATGATATATGTATTTTTTTTTTTAGCTTTCGACATATTGTAAATTGAATCATTTTTGTTTCGGTTAAATTAATCATTTATTGTGATGTTTTATGGGAATTTAACTGTCCATGTAAATAGTGACAAAAAGAGCTGTCGATAGATGTAAAATACATTAGGAACAAGTATTAAAATATAGGGAGAATGATCTAGATAACCCAATTTTTGCCCATAATATATATTTTATCATCCCATATTTTTTAATTCCCATTCTATCACCCACTTATAACACTATCCACAAACTTCTCATTATCTACGAAAATGCCATTAATGAAACCTTTTTTTTTAATTTTTCTTTATTTTAAATCTTGTTACCAATTTACCCATTTGTCCTTCTTTCTTCTTCTTCCTTCTTCCTTTTTCTTCTTCGTCATTTTGAAGATACAAAACTTGGGTTTTTTTTTCGGCGAGAGAATCTCACTTTCAAGCGACGAAAATCAAACTTTGAAGCTATCATCTTCGTTCTCGTCTTGGATTCATGTAAGTTTGTCTTTAATTTATGAGTTATAAAGTTTTGTAGAAGTTGTTGATTTTGTGGAAATATTCTTGATTTGTGAAAGAATACCTTGGTTTCGTGCAATTTCGTGCTAAAATAAGCTTCTTAAGGTGTAACGAACATCTATAGGTCAGATCTGTAGTTGAAATTTCAATCTTAAATCTGAAGGTTTTGCGTGAATTTCTTGCTCGTGGATTAGGGTTCGTCTGTGAAATCGCGTACACGGATATGGTCTACATGTC
>KE151283.1:512856-547493 GCA_000411095.1 Aethionema arabicum
TTTTTATCGAGCAAAACAGTGATTGCATGTAATAATGCGTATATTAAACTTCTAAATTATTTTAAAAAAAGTAAACTAATATAAAAAAAGGGAATAATACAACAAGACACACATACAAAAATAATTAATTTTCAAAAAATACTTAATTTAAATTTCAGCTAATATGATCGGTTTGTGTTCCATACATTTAATGAGACCGGTTTGTACTTCATAGATATAAAAAAAATACTTAATTATGAAATTAAACATTACATTTTATTTTTAAATATTGATAAAAATCCTATGGGGCAGGAGAATTGATTTATCTTTGATGACCCATTTTTTTTTAGTTCTATTTCTATTTTTCTTAGGTTATAGACTTTTGGTTTATAGAGCCAAATGGGGAGGGAGAGAGGTGCAATTAATGATTTTTTTTTAAAATAAGGACGTACTCACAATTTACTTTAAATGTATTTTTTATTATGACTATTTTTTTAGTGTAAAAACACTTGCAACAAATGTCTACGAAAAAATTCTCCAAATTATATGACATACATAGAATATTTGTGTAATTGTGGAAGAAAAATATTTTTGTAATCCGATTTGTATTTATCTCTAACAACAAGACTTACTTTTGATTTTTTTTTTTTTAGATTTTTTGGTTCTGTATAATATTGTGAGTAATAGAATAGATTAACTTAAACTGTCTTTTTTTTTTGTAAAAATAAACAATTTCCAAATTTTTGTACGTAAGTATAATTTCATTTTTGTAGATATATGGTCACACACGGATCTTGATGAAAAATCCCTAATTAAATATTTTTTTTTTACTAAAGTTCACTTTTATTATTAAATAATTATTTATATAAAAAGGGATATTTTTATCTATCTATTTGAGTCAATATAACTGTATTTTTAAAACTTAAATCGTATATTTTTATAAATAAAATCGATTTTTTTTAATAATTCTAGAATTATGTGTAAATATCAAAATAATTTTTAAGGTGTATTAAAAATAACTTCAAAAAAATTTATGTTCTTGAGCTGATTAATTAACCAATAAATTAACGTGATAGTAAAATTTTCACTCGAAGTCATTCACCAAGTAGACAATGAAACAATATAACTTAATTATGGTCTCTTACATATCAAATACATAAGAAAATAATACATAACCTAGACTTAGAAAAAGCCTAATTTATTATCACATAAAAAAATAGATACAATATAGTCTCATGGGTGATTAATAAGGTGGTCTGATTAACATAACAGATCTTTGAAATACGGGTCTGCAACAAAATTTAAAATATGAACCGATATTTCATATAACAAAAAAAATTAAATAGACAAATATATAATTTATGGGCCTGTATAATTTGGAGTATAAGGCGAATGTCTCATTTCACTTGCCCTACGATTAACTCGGACTGGAGGTAAAACTAGACGTCGAGGAGAACCACCACCGGCCCGTCCACTGCGCGATCCTCCGCTCCCGATCCCGGCATTTGTTCTATAATTACTCATCAATCTCCTCCCTATAATTTTTAATTTAAATTATTACTTCTATAGTTTTCACATTCAATTAATAAAAAATTATATATAATTACATTACTAAATAATTGTATTTTGCAAATTACTAACCAGTGATTGAGATTTGTTCATGATCATAAGATAGAGAAGATTGAGCAAAGCAAAAGAGAATGCAAAGAAGAAATACAATAACCAATTGATTTATCTTTGATGAACCCATTTATTTATTATTTATATTTTTTTTCCTACTCTATATATTTCTTAGGTTATAGAGTTTTATTTATATAGCCAAATGGGGGAGAGGTGTAATGTTCGTTCAAAGAATCAAATTAATAACAAAACATTTAAAATCAACAAATTGCTAATTTTATATTCCAAAAATAGCTATTTTATTGACCCTATCTGGTAAAACAAAAATCGACTCTTTTGTTATAATTTTTAATATTTGGAGTTTAAGATCTGATCAAATATCAAATATGCTCTTTCCAAAAAAAAAAAAACTGTTTATATGAAGTTTTAGATCTAGATCTATAAGTCGTATAATAGTAGGTTTACATATAATCATCATGCAACATATATAGTTTATAAATTAAAATGTTTATAGGTCAAAACAGGAATTGACCGAATAAAGAAATTATAATAATGCGTAAATTATACTTCTCAATTAGAACAGCAACTTTTTTGATTAAAAAAAAACAGCAACATGATATAATAAAAAGAAAAACAAAACAACACGGCAAACTAAATAAATACTTAATTATGAAATTAAATATTACGTTTATAACAAAAAAAAATATAACCCATAAGTTCGTCCAATAGAAACATTTTGTTTGGTTTCAAAATCATACCCAAAAACTTCTTACTTTGGGCTCTCGGCCCATATATTATTTATTTCGATTTTAAAAATTATATGAAGAGGACATATAAAAAAAACCCCAAATTCGTATTTCATCTTCAACCCTAGAAATTGGTTTCCCTCCATTGTTATCCTCTTCCTTGAGTTCTAGGACCTCCAAGTAAACTCCCATGGCGATTTTGGAGTTGTAGATGAGTGGGGACAAGGGAAAAAGAGAGCTTGAAATCTAGAAGAACGCGATTTAGGTCGGATTCAACCATTGGTGGTCTCCAAGTACGATCTAAGGGTAGAGAAGCTTCTTCTTCTTCTAGCTACTGTGAGTTTTCTTGGGCTCCAAATGGTTTAATAATCATGTGATCTATGGTCTGATTTTATTGATGTAAGAGTTTGTTAGGGTTGTTAGATGATGATTTGTTAGTATGAGAATGGAGGCATGTTTGAGTTGTTTATTTCGATCAATGAACTTTAATTTTGATTGGTGCTCACGGATCAGATCTGGACCGTGGATTTGGAGACTGTTTTTGTGTGAATTACTGACGATTTAAGCTTGAAATTATAATGAAAATGCTTAGAGTTTACTTTGCTGGAAATTAAAGTTCATACTGCCGAAAGTTTGAAGTTTAAAATGCTGAAAGCTTAAATTTGAATTGCTGAAAGTTTAAAGTTTAATTTGCTGAAAGTTTGAGTTTACATGGCATGAAGGGTTAAAGTAAAGATCGCATGAAAGTTTAAGGGTTCAACCGTTCAAGAGTGTATTGAATGTACCATTGTCGTAAATGCGGTTTGAAGAATCTTAAATTGATTGTCGGAGGTTATGTGAGGGGTTATGTATATATATGAGGTTCTCACGATGAGATTTTTCAGAAGCTGAGGGAAAAAGATGAGCTCGTCGCCAGCGATTGAACCAGATGTACCAGATCTCGTTTGCCAGCTCGATAATGTCCAAGGCATGGTCGATGCGCTCACTTGCGTCCGATGGAAACGGCACCAGGTCTAGTTCCATCTCCAAAACACATCTAGGTTCCTTTTTTTCACTTTTCACTTCACTGATTTTAAGAAAATTGCGATTCTCCACCTTTAAGATTCACTGTGAAATCTTCTGTCTCTAGGATGCTTTAGTCGAGTTATCAGAACACGGTATAGTCTTGATTGTGGAGGAATCAGGATGTCTTCAGGCCAAAGTTTATCTTCAACGTGAGGTATTAGAATTTTGAGTTCTTAGTTTCAAAAGTCTATTCATTGATTCCATTCACTATGTTCTGAGAATCCGACGTTGAACTGTATGTGAGAAGCTATTCACGAAATACGAGTACGGAGCTCAAGGGAGGCCTAAATTTGGAATCAGCTTAGGTCTTTTTGTGGATTGCTTGAACACATTCTCAGCGCCTGGGCATTCAAATACTATAGAAATTCAGTATCCAGGCCCTGATATGGAGCTTCTTCTCAAGTATGAATAAATCTGATGCTAATTTGAGTAATTTCACTGCCAAAATTTGAGAATTTACTGACCAAAACGAGAAATTTCGAAGTTATGAGTGTGACTTCGTTGCAAATTACGAGTATTTCGCTGATTTGTGTACTTTATTAGATCAGTTGATACCCTAAACGCCTGCGTCTACTCTGAGATAAGGACTAGAATTCCAGAGACCATCTCATGGGACTATAACTTTGAGCAAGCAGGAAGCGCGCCACTTACATTCACTGTAAAGGTACATTTATATAGTTTATTTAAACTGTTCACTTCCATATTCTGATTTTTGTTAAGTCCAAGCTTCTAAAAGTGTTTTTTTTTCCCATGTATGATCGATCAGTCAGCAGCGCTTAAAGAAGCAATAGATGATCTTGAATGGCCTGGATCAAGCGTTCAAATTAGCCTTCAAACGTCTCCTCCTTGTGTTACCTTCAAAGGAGAAGGGCATGGAGACTTACAGGTCTTGCTTCTCACTGCTTTAGTATATCATCTTTGCGACAAAAGAACCAATTTTAACACATTTAACATCCTCTTTTTGTAGATAGACTTCATGTATTATGCCAACACAGATCTTCTCCTCCTTTCATTGTGACACCGACATCTCTTATGAGTAACAACCATTATAAACCCATTCATTCCCTAACGTTTACTTGTTTAGACTCTAAAAGAACAATGCCCAAAAAAGCTCTGGTTTAAATTGTTAACGATCTTGGATTGAATTGTAGGTACAAATACAAGTTCTTGAAGGCAACAACAGCGAATATTCCAGGGAACGTTTTGAGAGACAACAGAGGAAGTAAACTGACCATAGGAAGAGGAGGGATGCTTAAAGTGCAACACTTGGTTTCAGTTTCTAGATCTTTTGCTCCACAAGTGGAATCTGTAGGGTATCAGCCACCGAGTCGAATAGCTTATATAGAGTTCTTTTTGAAACCTGAAGAACCTGTTGATTGATTCATGTCTTAAACTCTAGATAACGCTTATGTAGTCTGCTTACTTTACTAACTTGTAAAGCTTGTCCTTCATTTTTTTAATAAAAAAGGACAGTGACGGAATGCGCGCCGTTTCAGTGTTTTACTATATTTATTGGAGACAACATGGGCGCCGTTTCAGTGTTTTACTATATTTCTTAGAGCCAACATGCGTAACGTTTCGTTGATCCGACATTTAACGTCGTGCTGTTTGCTTACGGCTTGTACAGAGTTTGAGCGGAGAGTTATTGTGTGGAGACATGCGTGCCGTTTCGTTGTTCTTTTCAATAACACCGTGCCGTTTCGTTGGTCCGACATTTAACGTCGTGCTGTTTGTTTACCGCTTGTACAGAGTTCGAGCGGAGTGTTGTTATGTGGAGACATGCGTGCCGTTTCGTTTCTCCCACATTTAACGTCGTGCTGTTTGTTTATCGCTTGTACAGAGTTCGAGCGGAGTGTTGTTGTGTGAAGAAATGCATGCCGTTTCGTTGTTCTTTTCAGTAACACCGTGTCGGAGGGAAAAAAAATCCGGAATTAGTTCGGGGTTTTGAACCCGACGTGAATCGAACACGCAACCTTCTGATCTGGAGTCAGACGCGCTACCATTGCGCCACGGATCCGGATAATAAACTGATGCGTCGGTTGATAATAATACTGATTTTGTTTTATACGATATTACAATATTTTCTTATAAAAATTATTCTACCGGTTATTAAAAGTGACAGATGCATGAACTAATGCACATCTACCGGTTATTACGAAAATATCATCTAATTAAATGTTTTTGTTATCAAGATTAGGATTAGCTTATGTTTATATAATTAATTAGCCGATTACCAATCAGTGATGAAATGAAACAATATAACTTTTTTAAACTCCCTTTCACATCAAATACCATAAAAATAACAACAACAACATAACAATACATAACACAGACTTATAAAAGCCTAATTTATTATCACATAAACAAAATATAATATATAGTCCGGAGCGTAATTATTTGGGTGGACCGTTTCTAACTGAAACTATACGGACAGGCCTACAACCACAACTACCACTAACACCACCACCACGCTCACAACAACTTGTGGCACTATTTGTTCTATAATTACTCATCAATCTCCTCCCTGCAATTTACATTTCAAATTTTCATTTAACTCATTATGTAATTTAAGAAAAAAACAATCTATGGTAAAATAAAAATTACTATTTTATCGATACCATATTTATACTATATTCATCAATTAATACATAGAAAAAGTAATAAATAATTGTTTTTTTGTAAATTACTACTAACCGGTGATTGAGATTTGTTCATGATCATAAGTTAGAGAAGATTGAGTAAAGCAAAAGAGAGTGCAAAGAAGAAGAAAGACAATGACCAATTGACTTATTTTTGAAGAACCCATTAATTTATTATTTCTATTTCTATATATTTCTTGGTTATAGACTTTTATTTATATAGCCAAATGGGGTGAAGGTGTAACTTTGGTCCAAAGAATCAAATTAATAACAAAACACTTAAAAACCTACAAATTGGTGATATATATTATTAATTATTAATTAATTATATTTCATAATAATATTTTTACCGACTCTATTGGGAAGAACAACTCTTATATATAGTTTCTTAATATTTGAAGTTCAAGATTTGAAAAAGTATCAAATATGCTCTTTCCAAAAAAAATCTGGTTATATATTTGAAATTTTAGATCTAGATCTAAGTCGTATAGCAGTGGACCAATTTACATATAATTATCATAGTGTACGTATCCATGCATTATATCGTATCAAAACACAGTGATCGATTGTAATAATGTGTAATTTAAACCGCTGAATTATTTGAAAAAGAGCAAATTGATATAATCAAAAGGGGAATAATACAACAAGGCATACATAACATTAAAAAGTACATTTTATTTTTATATATTTATAAACGTGCCTATGGGGCAGGAGTGCGACTATGCTTCGGTGTTCGTATTTTTTGGATTATTCGGTTCGAGTTTTTCAAAATTTTGGATTTTTTGGTTTTGTCAGTATCGAACCATTTGTGTTTTAATGCGTTTATTTTTATTATATAATATATATATATGTTAAATTATTTTAACAAAAGTCATTTTTTAGGTTTAATATTATCGTAGTTATGATCAAATCATATGTAATATAATCTTCAATGCGTTTCTTTTTATAATATTTGTATTCATACATTAACTCATACGTGATATAGACTCTTAAATTATGTGAGTTGAATGCAAAAAAATCACTAGAATTTAACGTTTTCACCGATTAAATTTTCATTTTTGAAAATATAGAAGAACCCGTAACGTTTTAATTTTGGAAAAATCAAACCTTGCCGTTCATGATAAACGGATTTTAAAACACAATCATTTTGATACTGACAAAAACAAATGTGTTTTGAGGAAAACACCAAAAAACACTTAAAACTCATTTAATAACTTATTCAAACTCCTGAAAAACTCACCAAATTTTTTTAAAAACATGAAAAAAATATAAAAAATGTTGTAAGTAAAATGTTTACAAAATTGATAAGTGAAAGATAGTAATTTAAAAGATTAATTTGTTTGTTTCTAATAGTGCGTAAATTATAGTATACTTATTAATTATTTTAAAAACAGTAAATTGATCTAATAAAATGGAAATAATACCTAAATAAATACTCAATTATGAAACTAAACATTACATTATTATTATAGTATTTTTTTATATCTATAATAAGTAAAATAAATTATTCATAATTTCTCAACTATCCACATCATCACTTGATAACCCAGTCAAATTAAGACCTGATATAATGATGTAATTATTAAAAATATGGTATTTATATTTAATGAAGCATGATATAGCGATGTGATTATTGAACAAATTGTATTTATACGATGAAACAAGTGAAAAGTCATAATATGTTCAATAAAAATGTTTAATTTTTCAACCTCTCATTTTGTTCTACAAAATAACATAATTTATAATATAATTATTTCATAATAAACTCTACAAATGATTGAATATTTTGACATTATTAATAGATGAGTCATTAGTTATACAAATGATTTTTTTAGTAACGATAAATAAAATGACAAGTGAATAAACTAGTAAGATCCATAAAAAATATTAAAAATAGATTTAAGTGATGATACATATAAAAAATCTAACCAAATCTAGTTAAGATCACAATATATTTTATTTTATTTATCATAGGTGTAATAACATGACCGCTTTCAACTGACGTTATCGGCAAATAGACAAATTATTTATGGTAAATTTAATAACTAATTAATGAAATTATATTTATAAGTTTTTTAAATATATGAATTAGTCAATTTTTTTTAAACTAACATATTTTAACTAATAATTTAAGATATATGAATTAATATATTAATTAAGTTTCAAAAGAAAACCTTATAAGAATGGTTTGAGATTTTTCATATTTCCAAATTTCCATTGTATATAATTTAATATAATTGAACGTAATATTTAATTATTTAGTTAAAATATGCTAGATATTAAATAAAAATTTAACTAATTAGTATATTTCACGAGAAAACTTATGAATATAGTTTTATTAATTAATTATTAAAGTTATGGAGTCGTGTTAAAAATTTACAAATTTAGATGTGTATTTTTTTTATAAGTAAATTAATTAATATGTATATACATATGAGTTTAAAAAATATTCTAATTTTAAGTTTGAAAAATTAAATTTATGGAGTCGTGTTATTTTTTAGTCAAAATATTAAATTTTAAATAAAACTTATAAATAAATTCACATATTTTAAAAATAAATTTCTTAATAACAACTATGAGTTTTTTTTTTTTGCAATTTGATTATTGGAACAATTAAGATATTAATCTAACACTTCAGAAAAATAAAATATTTAGTCATTTCCTATCTTTGTAATTGATTACTTAACCATTATATTCTTTTTTTTTCGTATGATCAATCCCACTAATTGATAATATGAGTCAACCCGATTCCACTAGATAAAATACAAATTAAATACAACATTAAACCATTATATTCTTATGATAGTAATATCGACTTTATCAAAAATAAAAAATAAATCATTGCAAGCCGTTCAAGAATCAGTGATGAAATGAAACAATATAACTTTATTAAGCTCTGTTTCACATCAAATACCATAAAAATAACGACAAAAACATAAACATACATAACATAGACTTAAAAAGCCTAATTTATTATCACATAAACAAAATATAACATATAGTCTCGAGCGTATTTATTTGGTTGGACCGTTTGGAACTGAAGCTAAACGGACAGGGACACAACCACAACAACCACCATGCTTGCAACTTGGGTCACCATTTGTTCTATAATTACTCATCAATCTCCTCCCTGCAATTTACATTTTAATCAATATGTAATTTAAGAAAATTAATATATATACTAGTAGAAAATAAATACTATAACATCGATACCATAATTATAATATTTTTTTTAATTAATTGATTTTCTGAAAACTCCATAGCTTTTACGGATAACTAAGGTTTTCCAGTTTTATAAATATATTCATCAATTAATACATAGAAAAAGTAATAAATAATTGTGTTTTTGTAAATTACTAACCAGTGATTGAGATTTGTTGATGATCATAAGTTAGAGAAGATTGAGCAAAGCAAAAGAGAGTGCAAAGGAAAAGAAACACAATGACCAATTGATTTATCTTTGATGAACCCATTTATTTTTCATTTCTATATTTTATTTTCTCTTTTTCTATTTCTATTTTTCTTAGGTTATGGAGTTTTATTTATATAGCCAAATGGGGTGATATGTAACTTTGGTTTTTTTTTTCGGTGGGATGACGTTGAAATCATGCATCGTCAACTTTGGTTTTAAAGAATCAAATTAATAACAAAACATTTAAAACTAACAAAATGCTAATATTATATTTCAAAATAATTTTTTGTATTGACCCTATTGGGAAAAACAAAAATTGATTCTCTTATATATGTTTTATTAATATTTTGAGTTCAAGATCTGATAAAATATGAAATATATGCTCTTTTCAAAAAATCTTGTTATGTATTTGAAATATAGATCTAGATCTAAGTCGTATAATAGTGGACCGATTTACATATAATTACGATTATATAATTTCAATAAAATCATAGTTTTGAAAAATGTTTTAAGTTAATGCTATTTGTTGGATTTTTTAGATTTCCAATGGATAAAGTTATCTAAAGTTATTTGGGATATTATTCAAATTTAGTTTGATCGAACTTAAAGAAAATCTTATCTTCCATTTTTTTTGGACTTGCCTTAGTTGTTAGAGTTGACTTTATAATTATGGAATGTGATAGGTCTGTCTATTTTCAATTTTGTTGGTCCAAAGCTACAAAAACCACGTCACCCAATTTTGAAGAACTATTCTAAGTTTCTAACCATTTATTTTAATCGCATACTTAATTTTATGCCATTAAACTCTAGATGAGTTTTCGGTTTACATAACGTCAAATGTTTTTATTTTTTTTAGGGCATCTCCAACCCATATTTTAAATTTGAGATTTGTAAAATTTTAAATTTAAGGTTTAGAGATTTTTGCTCCAATGCTAAAACCTTAACTTTATTTTAACAAGTATCTATCATTTATAATATAGTTCTTATTAAAAAAAATAATTAGATAACATCATAAGAACTTTCATCTATAGTAATAACCATACATTTAAAAAATACTAGGAGTACAATCAAATTTTATTTTGAAGTAATTTGTTTAATAAAATTTTATAATTGAGTAAATTTTGTTTTAATATTAGATTATATACGTACATATATTTTAAACATTCAATAAAAAAATGGACTAAAATAATAAAACGAAAAAATTAACAAAATTATTAATATTATATAAATTATAAGGAGTGAAATGTAGTTTTTTTTTTTTTGTAGATTTCTCTTTTTAAAACCTCAAAAATAACGTTTTGATGACGTTTGAATTGGAAATACAAAAATTTCAAAATGAAATTTGAAGGTGTGGGTTGGAATTGTTCTTAGTATTTAAACAAATTAAACCGTAAAATGTACAAGAAGAAAATGAGATTTTTTTTGGTCATCTTTATCTCCTCTTGATTGATTACTTAACCATTAAATTATGTGTTAAAAAAAATCATTAAATTCTTATGATAGTATATCTTCACCGGAAGCCATTGCACCAATTAGTGATGAATTGAAACAATAAAACTTTATTAACCTCTCTTACACATCAAATCAAACACCATAAAAAGAACAATAAAAACACAAAAATACATAATATAGACTTTAAAAAGCCTAATTTATTATCACATAAACAAAATATAATATATAGTCTAGAGCCTGGAGGGTAATTATTTGGTTGGACCGTTTGGAACTCGACCGTGAGGAACACAACCACTGCCACCACGTCGACTACCTGATCCACCAGTACGTATGCCACCATTTGTTTTATAATTACTCATCAATTTCCTCCCTGCAATTTACATAAATATCAATTATTCATTTATCTCAATATGTAATTTATGGAAAAATAATATTTATAACTATATATATTTTCATAAATTACTAACCGATGATTGAGGTTTGTTCATGATCATAAGTTAGAGAAGATTGAGCAAAGCAAAAGAGAGTGCAAAGAAGAAAAAACATAATGACCAATTGATTTATCTTTGATGAACCCATTTATTTATTTTATTTTTCTTTATTTATTTTTGTCTGTTTATACTTCGTAGGTTGTAGAGTTTTATTTATATAGCCAAATGAGGAGAGGTGTAAAGTTGGTTCAAATAATCAAATTCAACAAATTGCTAATATTATATTTCAAAATAATACTTTTATTGACCCTATCGAGAAAAACACAAATTACTGATTTCCAAAAAAAATATCTAAGAAAATCTGGTTATATATTTGAAATTTTAGATCTAGATCTAAGTCGCATAGCAGTGCACCTATTTACTTATAATTATCATAGTGTACATTATATATATAATATGTAATTCTATAAGTTAAAATGTGTGTACCATTTTTATCGATCAAAACAGTAATTGATTGTAATAATTATTTTAAAAAGCAAATTGATATAATCAAAAGGGGAATAATACAACAAGGCACACATAAACAAATACTTTATTAATCATTTACTATTTATTAATCATCATAGATATATAAACATATGCACATATATAGCACATATATATATATACACAATATGTATACAAAACTCATCTCAAAATTTCTGTCTCACTGGCTTCTTTTGTTTTTGTCACCATTAATTAATGAATTAAGTAATTACCAAAAAAAAATTAATGAATTAAGCAAATAGGATTTAATCATACAATATTTATCTTCCTTTTCTCAATTTTTTTTTCTTTTTAAATTTTTTAGTTTATTTGGTTTTGATCAAGAAATATTCGTTATATAAAAGAACTGGTTATATTATTGATATTTATAATATACTAGTATATAATTTCATAGATAGAAAATATAAAATAAAATGCGACCACCACCGTGTCCTTTAATTGACGGCCTTGCCCAATTTTGCCTTATAAATTACACACCGATCTCAACTCCTTCAATATAAATGTATGTTAAAGATAATATTTACGATAATTGACAATTTTGGATAATTAAAAACACACAAATTGAGTTACCTTTCAATATATTTCAAGTAATTAACGAAATACATCAATTATACAGATTTTTTTTTCCAATATATCTCAAGAAAGTAATAACAACTTATTTAGATAACATAAACATCACACATTAACATATTATTTTAGAAAAACATACATATGAAATAGAAAGGATAGGATTTCGATTAAAGAAAACAAACTTAAATTCATACATTTATTTTTTTTATAAAACCATAGTTTTGATTATATTATTTTATTTTTTTACCCCGGAGGACAATTGCCTCCTCCGCTAGGAGCATGTCTACTGCATGAAGGATCCACAGGTATAATCAACATTCTCCTCCCTGTTTTTATATAATAAAGTTTTATCACTAAAAAAATCATAGAAATATAAAGTTTGAAAATATCATGATAATAGCACTATATTACTAGATCTTCGGATTATTCAGATAGTTCGGTTTGAATTTTACGGATTTCGGATTTGTTAACATTTAAAAAGTTCAACTATTCGGATTTTTCATTAACTTCGGTTCGGTTCAGATTTTTTCAGGTTTTGGGTCTTTCGCATTTTTAAAAAATCGAACCATTTGGATCCTAAAGTTTGGATTGGTTCGGATCGGTTTGGATTTCATCAAAAAAATATCATGAAAAAATAGCTTTATATTACCTTTGATATTTTTTATTTTATTTCTAGAAATCATTAAAATATATTTTAATCTTGATATGACATATTTGATGTTAATTTAAATAGTATATTTTAGTGGTATTGATTTCCAAATCAGAAATTTAATATGCAATTATAATTTTTTTTTGGGTGATACAAATATATTGATATCTGATATAAATAGCTAAAGATATAATACTGAATATCAAACTAAAATGTATAAATATTATAATTTAGCAATACAAAAAAATATTATATAATACATGTATATATCAAAATATATATAATATTTAGAGATTGTATATAAAACTAACCTGCGACTGAGAGTGGCTGATGTTCATAAGAAAGGGCAGAAATGGTAAGGCAAAAGAGTGTAGAAAGAAGAAGAAACACTATTAGCAAATTACCCATTTTTGAATAACTCTTATTTCCCATTTTTATTTCTCTCTCTAATTTTCTTCTCATTACAAACTTATATTTATATATCTCAATAAAAAGTGAACACCTTCCAAGAAAATACCAAAAACATTTAACAATATCTTATCCAAAAAAAAATATATATATTCCATTACTCAGTGCTTTAATATTTATTCTCCACTAGTAATATCGCTTTAATTATTTTTGTTTTTATATGTATCATCCATATGTTTGTTACTATTCATATCTAAATAAGATACTTTAATGTGTTTTCTTTTTATTATTTTAACTTCTTATTATTTTAATTTTTTAAGCATATCCTTGTTCATAATTTTTTTAATCATATAATAATATTTAGTTGATGTTGACCAAAGAAAATTATATCCCATACAAAAAATATTGTCTTACATCCGACTTGTACTTATCTCTAAAAACAAAACTTACCATTGACTTCTTTAGATTTAGTTTTATATATATAAATAATTTTAAGTAATGGGAAAAAATTTATGTAATAAGTAGTTGCATGATTGAAATTTTAATATGCATGATTAAAAAATATATTTGTAAATCTTAAGATAGGGGTTACAATTTATTAATGGGGTGATTGACAGAAGATGGTAAGAACTTAGGAGCTTATAAAACTAAATGTATATCAAGATTTTAAATCTCAGAATCATTTAAAAAAACTTTTGTCATTAGTTTTGGTAAATTTTAAAAACTGTTCAATAATAACTTCTAACAAAAAGTTTAAATCATAGTTTTCAAAATTACAATTTCTGTTTAACAGTTTAAATTGATAATTGCAGTCGCAACCAAACAACCCTTAAAACTAATTTTAAAAAGTTTTTTTGTAACAGATTTATTAGACATTAAATATCACATAAAAAAAATACATAACGTAGACTTAAAAAAGCCTAATTTATTATCACATAAACAAATTATAATATAAAGTCTGGAGTGTCATTCTTTTATTGGAGTGAACGGAGATGCAATTAATAGACGGCGGTGAGGCGCACCACCGCCACCGTGTCCACTGCTCGATCCTCCACAATTTGAGTCAGTTTTGTAATTACTCATCAATCTCCTCCCTGCAAATTTACATATCAATTTTTTTTTCATATAAATATCTAATCTTAAAAAAAATAATCACAACTCTTGAACAATAATTATCACAACTATTACTAATTTTATAGGTTTTGTCATGCAATTAATTAAAAAAATGGTATATATATATATATAATTGTATTACTAAATAATTGTGTTTTTTTTTTGTAAATTACTAACCAGTGATTGAGATTTGTTCAAGATCATAAGATATTGAAGATTGAGCAAAGCAAAAGAGAGTGCAAAGAAGAAGAAACACAATGACCAATTGATTTACTTTTGATGAACCCATTTATTTGTTTTTTCTGTTTTTGTAATTATAGACTTTTATTTATATAGCCAAATGAATAGAGGTGTAACGTTGGTTCAAAGAATCAATTTTATAACAAAACATTTAAAAAACTACAAATTGAAAGATATTATATTTCAAAATAATCATTTTACTTGACCCTTTTAGAAAATATAATTGACTCTCTTATTATAGTCTCAATATTTGAAGTTCAAGATCTGATAAAAGATCAAATTTGCTCTTTCCAAAAGATTTGGTTATTTGAAATCTTAGATCTAGATCTAAATCGTATAATAGTAGGTTAATTTACATATAATTATCATATATAGTACATGTTGTATATACATATATATAAATAATTTTATAAGTAAAAAATGTTTATAACATTTTTATAGGTCAAGCTAGTAGTTGACTGAATAAAAAATTATAGTAATGCGTAAATTATACTTTTCAATAGTTTAAATAACAGTAACTTGACATAACAAAAAGGGAAATAATACAACAAGGCATACATAAATAAATACTTAATTGTGAAATTAACATTACATTTTATTTTTATATATTTAATAAAAGTGATTATGGAGCAGGAGTTCGACCACCACCATGTCCACTTCCTGATGGTCTAGTAAATATATCACCGTTTGGCCTATATATACTCATCAATTTCCTCCCTACAAAAACATTATTTTATATTTTAATATTTATAAAATTTAATTTCATATAAAAAACTATGTATAGAAGAATTATGTAAATACCATTCTTAGTACCACCATGTCCACTTGTGGATGGCCTTGATCCTATTACTTCACTGCTCTTATAATTATCCATCTTTCTCCTCCCTTCAGTTTTGTATATATTTATTTTTAAATATTCATTTATTATTTATTAATCAATACATACACATATTTATACATGTATTTATAAGTTAAATAATTATAAAAAACCGCAATTTTTGTATATAGAACGTTAAAGTAATTTCATAGAACATTAAATTAATTTCATAACGTATAGATATATAGTACAAGATAAATTCGTTAATGAAAGAATGTATTGTTATTTATTAATTTTATTAAATTAGTAAACTATATAGTTATATATATACGTATGGTAGAAGACTAACCAGTGATTGAGAGTGTTTGATGATGATGATGATAAGAAAGAGCAGATTCAGAGATACAAAAGAGAGTGCAAAGAAGAAGAAGCACAATGACCAAATTAACCATTTTTTATGAACTTATTTCTCTATATTTTCTATCTTTTTTTCTTTCAATTTATCGCTCATGTTTATTTATATATCTGAATATAAGGGAATTATATTAAATAAAAATAATATCAAAAAGAGAAAATAGTTTTTTTATAAAGCTTATTTTTATGTAGACCCCCTTCTGTCTTACTGGCTTCTTTTTATTTTGTCGCCACTAATGGATAATAATTAGGATTTAATCATAGAATATTATCTTCCTTTTTCACAATCTTTCTTTTTATTTTATTTTTAGAATTAATTTGGGTTTCATCAGAATATTCGTTATCAATCAATACATTATATATTATAATTTTTTTAATTAAAATTACAAAACAAATGCGACCACCACCATGCCCTTTACTTGATGATCTTGTCCAATATGGCTTTATTATTAGCCACCGATTTTGAAGCTTTTTTTTTTTTATTGTATTCTCATACTTGATTTTATGCCATGAAAAAGGCATATAGTATTAGTATTATTGTTTGAGTTAGTATTCAGTGGCAAAGTTAATACAACTTTGTCTCAAATTGTTAAAAAAAAATGACAATATTGTAGCAAAATGGAGCTAATTTGTCACAAATGTTTTGCTATGATTGTTTTTTGTAACAGAATCTGCAGCAATAACACATTTTTCGTAAGTATAATGTGCTAACACATTTCAATTATTTTATTTTTATTTTATAACAAAGTTTGTATCATTAAACTCAATCACATTTACACTGATTTTTTAACGATGCAATACTAATTATTATTAAGAGTGATTAAATAAATAAATTACTACCAACTAAGAGTTAACTAAGGAAAAATTATAAAGATTAAATTTTTAATATATTGTAATTAAGAATAATTTATTTAGAAAACATAAACATCACACAGTAACGTATTACTGTAGAGAACACATACATATGAAATAGAAACGATGGGATTTCGATTATATAAAATAAACTTAAACTCATACATTTATTTTTTTATAAAAGGGAACCATAGGTTTGATGATTTTGTAGTGTGTAATGATGAATTCCTCACTTACGGTACGGTGGAGGGCAAGGAGGTCCTTTGCCATTACCACGTTTGCTACATGATGGCTCCAAATATAGCAGCAACGCTCTCCTCCCTAATAATACATTTTATCAAAAAAAAATGTAATTCTTTAAATAAATTAGCATTTGTAATAAACAACGTATTTCTTGTTCTTCTTCTTTTTTTTTTTCTTTAAAATATATCATTTTTTTTTGATACATTTAAAAATGGTATTGTTAAAAGAAGTATTGTAATATTTAAAAAGTATTAACATCGTTGAAATGGTATCTTACAAAAAAGTGTGTATATATATAGTGTAATTGCAAAAACACATTAATTTGAAGGGTATTTTCAAAAATAAGTATTTTTCAAAAAATACATTTCTTTTTTTTACTCAAAAATACACTTCTTATACATATTGATTAACCAAATATCTTTCAGATATTAATTATCATTAAAATTTTAGTTTAATCATTAAACCGTAACGTTTAATCATATTTTTTTGATGAATTACCTAAAATATCTTAATTCATGAAGTTTTTGCAAATTTTTTTTCTAATGTGTGAGGGTATACCAATAATATCTTTAGATCTAGTGTTAGATCATTTTTGTAAAAAAAAATATTTGAATTAAGATATATTTGAAAATCTCCTATTTTATTGTATTTTAGAAATATTTAAAGAAATATAATTTTGTCAATTTGTTTGCATTAAAATTTATTTATTTTTTAAATTTTGGCAAAAAAGTGTATTTTGACAACATATGTCAAATTAGTGTATTTCTTAAATTTTCTCTGTATATTATAAATCAACTCCAACTATGTCTTTGAAATTTGATTTCAAACTTTTGTATGAAATATGATAAATCTTCAAAGATGCATCATATATATATATATATATACTATTTATATAATTAATTTTTATTACTTGATGTTATAGTTCATCATTTTATTCTAATTTTTTTTATAATTTTTTTAAAATTTTTGGCTAAATAATTCAAATTATTAGAATATTTATTAACACTAACCAAATATTGGGAATGGTTCCTGCTGAGAGAGAAGAGCACATTCGATATGAGTCACCACCAAAAAAACAACCACGAGAAATAACACAAGCCATAATTTTGGACCATTATAATTAGTTTTCATTTTTTTTCCTCTCCGTTTGATATTTTGATTCATCTCTTAACATAAGAGTCTCCTATTTATATCCCTAAAATTCACTATAAATTCTATACAAAAATACAAAAAAAAAACAATAGTCTTTTTCATCAATTATATATGTTGTTTCGTAGGTCTTTCTTCTATATTTTTTTTGATAATTTCTGGCAAAATGCTTTTTGAAAAATATGCCAAAATAGAAAGACAAAATATCGGGTTTTAAGTGATACAAAAAAATATTTACATCCATAAGTATTTTAATATATGGTTGTACGATTATAAGGTATTGGCTAAAAAATTTCTATATTAGCAGCTATACATAAAAATATTTTAAATTTAGATAAAATACCGTTAATTAACGTTTTCTAAATATTCTAAATCTTTTTAAAATCAATATTTTATTAAAAAGATTTACCAAAATATTAGACACTATAAAATATATATTACGAAAATTTAACACTCGTTTCTGATCCATATATATACTAGAAAAATATTTTAACATAATTATTTATTTGGAATAATTGAAATGTAGACTTGTCTATATCGATCCATCTTAGTCTGTGAAGTTTCAAAGAAATGTGTGTTAGACTTTTTGGCCAAGAATCTTACGACTTTAATTACATAAACATGACTTTTAAAAAATTGACGTGCGTAACGTCGACTAAGTACTAAACTTTTTTTTAATATATTAGATAATGCAATTTTTGTGAAAAATAAATAAATGAAGTAGATTAAAATATTAAATCAATGTTCATAACAAGAATATTTACTTCCCCTTTGGACCTACTTTTATTAATATACAAATGTGGAAACATACCTATTTTTTAAATAGTGATGAATTTATAGGTTGACAAGTTTTAATTCGATTCTAAATCGTTTGGTAATACATACAAATAAGGGATAATGACAAAAATACACTAATTTGAAGGCTTTTTACAAAAATACACTAACTTAATTGTATTTTTCAAAAATACACTTTTTATGCATATTGATTGATCAAATTACCTTTAAATATTATCATGAAATCTTATGTTTCATCATTATAAATTAAGCTATCAATCCCTAAATATAATTAACAATGCCTAAAATGTAATCATAAAACTGCTTTTATTTTGTTATCTTATTGTTATTTAAATAAGGGTAATTTCGTTAATTTGTTTAAATAAAAGTGTAGCTTTGATAATTTTGGTAAAAGAATGTTATTGAGCAAACCACATGTTAAATTAGTGTATTTCTTAAAATTTCTCTAAAATAGCATTTATATTATTTATCTATAAATTTTATATGAAAAATTTGAGCATGTTATACTATTTCAAATTTATGACTTTTGTCCCACCATTTTAAATTGTCTTACTTATACATTAGTAATATATTTACTTGGGTATATAACCTATTTCAATCAATTTAGAATTTGTTGGCATGATATAAGTTCACAAATTTTCATTTCAAAAATACTTCTTAGTAGAAGTTTGTATTTTTCATATACTATTGCAAAGTTTCATATTAATTAGTTGTGAAATTTGTAGCCAATGATCATTAGGTACAATCTACTAAACTTGATATGCTAAATAATATCGATTTTAAATTTTAATAAACGTATGATAGATTTAAGAAACTCATCAAATTACCATTTCATATATTATTTGATTTTTTTCGTTTTAAAAGGAAATCCATCCAAATATCTATGGATATATTATTATTATTATCTAGACAATTTTTTTTGAACGAAAAGAAACACCACGAGCCCAAATTTTGAAATGGCTCTTCATTGTTTTTTTTTCATTTTTGTGAAAAGTTCTTCAGATTTTAATTTAGTTTTTTAAAACTTAGTTTCTAAAACTTAGTTTTTTTCCAAGGAATCCGGATTCGATTCCCCGTTAAAAAAAGATTAGCATCATTTATGGTGGACATTAATCCGTATTGATCTTGGGCCCGAAGAGGATATACCCGGAATTGAAACATTAAATCTTTTTCTTTCTATGATATTTTGATCAATCTCTTAAATTCCACGAAATAATATACTTTTTTGTACACGATACTTTTTTTTTTACTTTTCACCAAATATATATATATATATATATATTCCTTTAGTGTCTCACTATTCACGGGAAGACTAGTTTAGTTCTTAGTCAAAAAACTTTGGACAAATCGACCAAATCTAAAAATAAAATAATAGATTTGAGTGATGTAAAAAAGTACTTACCTAACCCAACTACAAGAGATGGAGTTCAAAAATCAAAGACTTGTGAGTTGACTCATTATCATATATATATAAGCTAATTATGAAAAAAAAATCTAATTTATTGATAGTATAAAATAAATATGCAAACATTTACAAAGAACACACTTCTTACAGAGTTCTATCAAAAAAAAAATATTAACGATTTTATATTAATCAATGAATAATTTTCTTCTTACAAAAATAGAAAATGAAAAATAAGCTAACTAAGTAATTATTTTTATGTTGTAATCTATTTCAATTTGGTTTTATTTATTAGCCACCGATCTCAGCTACATTAAAGATAATATGATAGCTTTTACCAATAAATTAAAATAATATAATAGATGAACAATTGAGAAAATTGAATAACTAATGGGGTTCCGACAGTATAAATGATGAATCCCACAGCTATGGTCAACATTCTCCTCCCTGTTTATTAATAATACATTTTTTTATCACAAAATATTTAGTATAATTTATTACAATAATATATAGGAATAAATTTTTAAAATATCATGAGAAAATAGCATTGGTAAATATATCCCCTTTTGCTACAAATATTCCATTTCTTAACCTTTGGCACCGGGTCCACTACTTCTACTGTATGAAGGTTCGGTCCGCATCTGAGGTGATACAGTCCCTAAGCCAAAAGATAAAATAATGAACCCTTCTTATACAAATATTAATAAAATAACTTTTGGATTACGGTGAAATGGTTTCACATTTTTTTTTCCAGAAAAAAAAAACTCTCATTTTTTATTTTGGTCGGCCTTTGACACTCAAGTACCAAATTTTTAGTGAAAATCTTGATTCTCTCGTCACCACAACGAATGAAGATTTTGAAGGCTTTTAAGGTGAGGGTTTTTTCGCAAAGATGAAAAAAATGAGAGAACAAAAAACTGAATTTTGAAAGATTGAGATTTAAAATTCCAAATTGAAAAATATGACTTTTTGTTCGCAAAAATGGAAAAAGAAAAAAAAAACCGAATTTTAAAAAATGAAATTAAAATGTGATGATTTTTTTTCAAAAAAATGGAAAAAATAGGAGTTATTTCACCACTATCCCCAATTTTTTTCTTGACCATGGAGAATTAAACTTTTTAGAAGAAATATCAGTAGAATACATAGACATATAAATAATTGGCTCTCAAACATATTCTTCTTTTGTCTAATAATTAATTAAAAGGTATTTTTTTTAGAGGGTATTTTTGTTTCTTTATTGTATATTTAGTTTAGTTATGTTAGTGGCTTTTAATTAGATTATTAATACAAAAAAGTTTAGATCTGACTATTTCTATTAATAAATAATAAAGCTATCGGTCTGAAATCTAAACTCACCTTCAGCCAGGGGCAAACCTGATGATGGATCTACCGGAATGGTCAACATTTTCCTCCCTATTTTTTATTTATTTTTAAACTACTTTTATTATTACAAAAGAAATACATGTATAACTCATTAACCAAACTTATAAGAATAATTTAAAAGATATCATTAAATAATCAGCATTTGTAGATATATCATTTATTTCTTTTTTCTCAAAAATAATTTTTTTAGTACATTAGAGAATGGTATAATAAAAAAATTAAGTAATATTTAAAACGCAGTACCACGAAAATGGTATTTTACAAAAAATGAAATTTCTTAAATCTTTGAAAATTCACTCGTATCACACATTCATGAAATATCTATTCAATAATTATAGATATATAGGGATCAAGACAAATTAAACCCTGAACTTTTTTTCTTTCATAATAAAAAAAACCTTGAAGTTTCAAAGTTGTAAAAAAAAACACTAAAATTTCGTAATTCTGTATTTTGAACCTTTAAATTTTTCAATTTCGTAAAAGAAAATCCTCAAGTTTCAAAATTATAAACCAAACTCACAAGTTTCAAAATTGTAAAATAAAAAGAAATTCTCAAATTTCCCAATTTGGTAAAACTTTTTTTTATTTTCTTAGATAATAAAAACACTTAAGATATAAATTAACACTAACCAATTATTGGGGATAGGTCTTGTTGAGAGGGGGGAACACTTATGGTATGGGTTTCCACCAATAGAACAACTACAAGAAACAACACAAACCCTAATTTTGAACCATTAGTCGTTTTCATTTTTTTTTCTTTTTCTCTTTGATATTGTAATCAAAATCTTAATAAAGGTCTCCTATTTATAATGGGGGATTTGTAAAAATACCTCATTCAAACATTTTTGCAAAAATGTCTTATTTCAAGCATTTTTACAAAAATGCCCTAACAATATACCCAACATTATAAGTGATATATCTTCATACTTTATGAAAAAAATTGCAAAAACGTATTGAATTACAGAATTTTACATGATTGATTTTTAAAAAATTTTCATTTAAGCATTTTTTGCAAAAATGCAATAACAATAGATCTAAAGGTATAATTACTCACAAAAGGGCAAATTTGTAAAAAAAAGTTTCAATAAAGACATTTTGTACAATTCCTCATTTATAATTCTATTTCACATAAAATTTTAATTTCCAATAATGGAAGGTAGACGTGTCTAAATCGATCCATCTTTGAAGTTTCAAACTAATATTTGTTTGACTTTTTGGACACGAATCTTGTGACTTCAAATGTTCCATTAGATTTGTCTTTTTCAAAACGTTGACGTAGGTTAGGTACTAGTGACACTAGTCATTAAACTTTTATAAATATATTAGATGATCCACATTTTTGTGAAAAAAATAATCAAAGCCTTGTATGAATGTGCCATGAAGAATCATAATTTTTTTTTATATAGTGATGAATTTATATGTTGATATGTTTTAATTAAATTCTAAATCGTTTGATAATATATACATAAAAATAACATTTATATGGTGTATATATAAAGTTTAGACGATGTTAATATATTTTCATATTATAAGAATGAGAGAATACCTAAGTATCTTACATATTTCAAAGCTCATTTATTATTATGTAAAGATCACAACTAAACATTAAATTTTAATAGAATATAAAAATATTTTTTCCCGAGTATAAAATATTTTTATGTTGATTATGAAAAAATATTTAATTTTATAGATAGTATAACATAAACATGAAAACATTTACAAATAATTCACTTACAAGGTTCTATCAAAAAAAGTTATTGTTACGATTTTAAATAAATCAATGAATATGTTTTCGAAAAAAAAAAATAGAGGATGAAAAATAAGCTATATAACTTGTTTGGTAACCAAATTAGGAAAATTAAAGGCCGTTAAAAAGAATTGTTGTCATTTATGGTGGATATTTAAACGTTCTGCTCTCTCTCGGTCTTGAAGAAGATGTTCAAACTGTAAAATCTATAACATTTGTGTTTATTAAAAACAGTAATTATTTTACTTTCTCAATGACTAATATATAGACATTGAATCGATTTTCCGTTAACACTAATTTAGTGATTGTTTCATTAAAAAAAATTTAGATTTATCAATGATTATTACAGCATCGTGCCACTAAATGTTTATTAACTATATTTCTAAAATATAAACGTTGTGATCAATATGATTTATTTTCAAAAAATGTATTAGTTATATCATTATATATATATATATATATTAAATAATTGTAAAATTAGTAATAATTTTTTTGAAATAATATTAATTATCTAAATTTTATCGTGATTATCATTTGATTAAACCATTTTATTATAGAATATTATGATTACTTCAAAACATAAATCATTTATTTTTCCATGTGTTAGAGAAACTTATTAAAAAAAAAACACAGCTATCACAATTCACACAACATATTTAAAAAACACAAGCATCACACATTAACATATTTAAAACTTATTTTTCAATATATTTCAAGTATATAAGAGTAACTTATTTAAAAAAACACAAACATCACACATTAACATATTATTTTAGAGAAACATACATATGAAATAGTAACGATAGGATTTAAATTATAGAAAACAAACATTGATCGATACATTTTTGATAAAACCATAGGTTTGATGATTTTGTAGTGTGATAGCATTTCCAAATTACGGTGGACGACAAGAAGGACCTCGACCACCACCATGTATGCTACATGATGGATCCACAGGTATGATCAACATTCTCCTCCCTATATTTAAATATTCCATTTTTATCACAAATTTTGTTAGTATTTATTCATTAAAAAAATTGTAGGGATAAATTAAAAAAAAAACTCATAAGTAAAACTTATTTTAAAATATATTCCTCTTTGTCAAATATACACCATTTTTTTAAACATAGAAAATGGTGTATTTGAGAAGTAAAAAAGTATTGTAACATTTACAAAAAATACTAAAATCATTGAAAGGGTATTTAAACATAAGCACTATATATATATTATGCATAAACTCCAAATATATCTTTGAAATTTGATTTCTATCTTTTGTTTAAATATGCATAACAGCTAAATATCAAATTCCTATAAGATCTATTTAATAATAATAAATATATATATATATATAGTTTAAAATTTATAATTTCTATTAATTATTTTAATTTTGTAAGATAATGAAAATTATTAGGATAAACACTAACCAATTATTGGGAATGGTTCTTGGTAAGAGGGAAGAGCACATTCGATATGGTTCGCGATCAAAAGAAAAACAACAAGAAATAACACAAATCCCAATTTTGGACCATTATGAGTTTTCATTTTTCTCTCTCGTTCGAATCTTCATCGATCTCTTAACAAGAGTCCTATTTATATCCTTAAAATTTACTAATAAATTATATGACATAATAAAAAAAATAATAGTCTTTTCTCTTCAACTGTATAAATGATTTTCTTAATTCGTTTTTATTTTTTTCACTATTGTTGAGATATATTTTTGAAAAAATTCTTCTTAAAAAATGACCAAATGTAAAGATAAATATTTTATTTTAGGTGAAGCAAAAAAAAATGGTACTTATAATTATTTGGATATATAAATAAATCGATTTGATTAACTAAAACACAAATTAAATACAATTTTTCGAATATATATGTCTAAATCGTCCATCTTAATTAGTCTTTGAAAGTTTGAATGTTATGTTTGACTTTTTGGATAAGAATTTTGTGACTTTAGTTACACACCCGATGAATGGCTTACAATGTTTTCACAAAATTGACTTTTAAAAACATTGACGCATATAAGTCTACGCAGTCTAGTAGCTACTAGTTATTAAATCTTATAAATATATTATGCAATTTTGTGAATAAATAATACTTGAAGTAGATTTTCATATTAAATCAATGCGCATAACAATATATCTATTTCCCTTTTAGAGCAACCCCAACTACAATGGATAGAGTTAAAAATCAAAGACTTGTGAGTTGACTATAATATTTGATTCATAATATCCATTATATTTAGTTTTATAAAATACTAATTGGTATAAAAATTTAATATTCTTTTTATTGTTCTATATACATTTTACTTGTGAAATTTTTTAATACTTTATTTATTTCAGAATTATGACTCTCATGAGTCTATTTTGACGGTAGAGTTGCATTTGTGAAAAATTAAAACATTAGAGGTTTTTTTATATATTTTCAAAAGTGGAAATTTAATTGATTTTATTTTTTGCATTCAATCCAAATTTTTTTGCTAACACTATTTTTTTTTAAAAAAAACTGTGTTTGTTAAAAATTCCAATATCTAGCACAAAAAAAACTTTTTCAAATATGCGTACGCAATTTTTTAAAAATTATTCAAAATAGTTACAACAATGTCAAAAATTAGTGGGGGATTTGCAAAAATGCCTTCATTCAAGGTTTTTTTTTGCAAAAATGTCCTAATCATGCATTTTTTGCAAAAATGCCCTAACATTATACCTAACATTATAAGTGGTATACCCTCACACTTTATAAAAAATTTGGAAACATGTATTCAATTAGGGCATTTTGCATAATTGATTTTTAGAAAATTTCTTCATTTAAGTATTTCTTACAAAAATATCACAACAATAGACCCAATGGTATAATTGGTAAACCCTACAAAAAGGGCACATTTGCAAAAAATGCTTGAATTAGGGCATTTTAGGTAATTCCTCAAAATTAGTAACATGTTTTATAGCGTTATAGTTAGGTACAAAATTTGTAATCAGTATACGCTCATATATAATTTCATAATTAGTTTCTTTGTTTTTTATGGAAATTCTATCTAACAATATATAAATGGTTTGCACATAACTATAGTTATATATATATATATTATATAAATTGTTTAACATGTTTTATTTTCAATGGTTTTAGTGATATTTCATAGCTGTTCCAGTATTTTAAGAAATAAAATTAATCAAGAGACTTAAGGGTTATTTAATAAACATGGGGAATATTGCGCCAACTTATTAAGTTATACATAGCCGAGACTTGTTAAAACATTAATAAAAAAGGCAATCTTTTATATATTAATGAAAATTAAAATGAAACATTAATTTGATAATACATTAAGGGGAGGAAGGGCTGCGATCCACTTTTCGAAGATTCTGCTCTTGTTCGAGCATTTAGCTAATATATACTCTTCAATTTCCTTCCTATTTTATTCATTTTTATTTTTCATTAATATATATATAGAGGTGTATTATACATAATAATTATGTATAATTAATAAGATTATTACCATGATTACTATTATTTCTCTTTGGTCCTTGTCCACTTTGTGAAGGTCCTGCTCTTATTCCCGCATTTGGTTGATATATGCTCATCAATCTCCTCTCTATTATTCATATATTATATATTTCTTTGATATATTAAATAAATGTAGTTATTGAAGTTTTTTTTTTTTTTGAGAAATTCGAAGAAAGTGAATTGCTTTTATATATATAGGGATGGATGTAGGGTTTGGTGCATGATCATTAACATTTTAAATTCCTCAAATAATTAATTAAACTCAATTAAAATTTAATATTATACCGTTATTTCAAAATTCATTTCTCATTGCATAGTATACAAAAAAATTTTTGTTAGTTTTATTAGTTTTAATTTCTTTTGACATTTGCCATAAAAACTAAAAAAATTCAAATATCAATGATAATGAAAGAAAGTGAAAAAAAAATTATAATCAAAATCATTAATTACTATAATATATATATATATATAGTCTTGTAAAACTATAAAAAAACACTATCATAATTAGAAATTTAGTATTAGTTTATATTTTTATTTATATGAGATGTCAATTTATATTTTTTTTTAAATTATCCTAAAAATAAATTACAAGTATGTGATGGAAAAATGTCTTTCTATAGTTTAAAATAAAAATAGAAACTATAAATTTTATAATTATAGCATGTGAAACACATCAAATTATGGAAAACTTGAAAAAATTAGGCAAAACAAAAAAAAGGAATCAATAGAGAAAAATAACAGTTTAGCCGAAATGAAAATAAACCATATTTAAATCTTTCCTTAAAAATACAAATATATAAGTAATTACTTATTATTTACGTAGCTGAACTTAATAACTATTCGTTAAAATAAAATATTGAAATATGAAGATGAGACTTAACAAAACCAATAAAGAGAAATAAAATATATTAGTGGGTGCACCCACTTATATATAAAAGAAAGTTGTAATAAAAAAAAACTCCAGTTTTATAATACATGGTAGCTTATAAATATCTTAACAGAATAAAATGTTTTGAATATAGTAATTCATATCAATGTATAATCAAATATTAGATAATCACAAATTGATAATATTATTACAAATTTTTGGACTATTATATATCAATAACATATACAAAAACTACTTATAAATTGAAAGACTAACCGGTCACTGAGAGTGGAACTGATTGGGTAAGACAAGGAAATACACAAAGAAACAAAACCATGAAAGTGAACACTTTACTTATATGTGATGAACTCATCTCTTTCTATATTTTTCTTCATTGGTAGAGACAGTTATTTATATACAAAAAGATAAAAATAAAAAAATAAAAATTATAATCAAGTGGAAAAATAAAAATGTTTTTGTCCACCAATTACCATACTTAAATAAAGTTTTTTAGTGATAGTCCAAAGTTAAAGGTGGGAGGAAAAAAAACTTTGATTTGTTAATTTGGTGGGTGGGAGAACAACCATACTTTTTATTTATTTATTTCGTAAGTGCAAATGTTTTAAAGATGCATCTTACATATTAAAATAATGTCTAAGTATCTGACATATTTTAAAACATAAAGATGAATAATTACAATATTTTATTATCTTGATCTAAAACACCAAAAAATTAATTTTGATATACATATATAGTAGTTATGAACAAATTCTAATTTTAGAGATAGTATAAGCTAAATATGAAAGTATTACTATACGTTCTTTACGAAAAATAAATTAAGGAAAAAAGTAAATGCATTACATAGGTAAATTTAATTTACGGTTTATCAATGATTGCAAAAATTACAACATCGTACATCACATTAATATTGCAGCGGTGGCGGTGACGGTGGAGAACCGTAGATACCACTCCGGCGACTTCTTGATGACTGTACTGGAATCATCTTTCTTCTCCATCCTATTTTATTATTACTCAAAAATATTAATCAGTTTCATAACAATCTATATTTATTATTTTGTTTATTACGAACAACCTATACCAATATTAAAATTAAACCAAGTCAAAGAAGACATACTAGAAAGGAATAAGCATAACAGAAGAAATGAAGAATTATGATGGCATAAAAAAAGAAAAAAAAAAGGTGATAATAATTTGTATATAAAAATGTAATTTCAGATATTTAATTTGTGATTATAACTACTTTTGTTTGGTGGTGTATATATATAAAAATATGACCACGTCATTACCACTAGGCTTGGGTGGTTTGGTTTCCCACTTATGTCTTTGTGGGTACGACATCATTTGTCTCATTATTATCCATTATTCTATTTATATATAAAATATTATTCATGTTATACATTTTTAATACACACGATGCAATTAAAAATATTTAATAAGAGAAAACGA
The DNA here is from genome assembly GCA_000411095.1 of Aethionema arabicum. Taxonomy (NCBI): domain Eukaryota; kingdom Viridiplantae; phylum Streptophyta; class Magnoliopsida; order Brassicales; family Brassicaceae; genus Aethionema; species Aethionema arabicum. The sequence continues at coordinate 542,362 of KE151283.1, forward strand.
TAACTTTATTTTTATTATTATGTGTGCCAAACTCTAATTATTGTCCTATATATACAAGTTGGTTTATAAATATCTTAACTAATTATTAAAAAAAACCCTTTGACTCTAAATTATTTATCAAATTTAATAATTACTTAATTCACTATTTTACATTGTTTAGCCTTATAGCATATCAAAGAGAGTTAATATTACTGAAAAACCTTGTTAGATTAATTTTATAAAAAAAATAAGAAAGCATAGCAAAAAGTCTTTTTGATATGCAAATTTTGATATGCAAATTATACTAGAAAATTATTATTTTTCTTACAAATAGATTTAAGAATATTTTGTAACGAAAATATCAAATTACGTGAAACAAACCAAGTATAAATAGTTTAAAAAAATGTTTATAAATAGATGAATATCAATAAGTTAAAACACTAACCTGTATTTGAGAGGGGAGTAGCTTGAGCAAGGCCAAAGAAGAGACAAAGAAGCATAAGCACATTAATGACTACAAAACTTAACTTTAAAAAACTCTTTTTTTCCATCGCTTTCTCTCTCTTTCTTCAATCGTCTAAACATTTATTTATAGATATCGTATGGGAGAGGCAAAGTGAAGAAAATTATATCAAAATTAAATGAAAATTAAATAATATGGAGCAAAATAATTAATTGAAAATACGGGATCTATATGATTCTGAAATTAGAACCGATATTTCATTAACGAAAAATATAATTAATTTTTTTATAAATATATAAAAATATACGATTTAAAAATTGGTTTAATTTGGAGGCCGAGGTAAATGTTTCGGAACTTTTCTCAAGACCGACCCTGATAACGTTACAAAAACGTTTATGCTATTTGAGAGTTTATTTTTCAAAATATAAATACACAACGATTATTTATGTTATACATATGTTGATATCTATAAAATCGCTACTTCAAATAAATAAAAATATACATCCATTATTTATCTATACTATTTAAAAACACAGAAAAATATTTTTCAACATCCATTTTTTATAATACTCTTGACATATCAATTCTTTTTTTAAGAGAATTTAAACTTAGGGAGATGAACGTGGACGAATATGACCACCTCCACGTCCACTGTTGGATGGTCCAGCGTCTATGTCTCCATTTGGTCTATATTTACTCATCGATTTCCTCCCTACAAATATATATTTTTAATGTTTTCACATTGAATAACAATAATATTTAAAATATATCAAAAAAAAAAGAGAAAAAAAAATGAATGAGTGTATTTGTACCGTGACGAGGACCACCACCTCGTCCACTGACCGAAGGTCCGGTTCCTATGGCTCCATNCGCTTATAAACACCCATCATTTTTCTCCCTATATTTTATTTTAAAAATATATATTTATTCATTGAATTAATTTTTCATTTCTGTAATTACCTAGTATGAATAAAAAAAAAATTAGGTAAAAAAAAAGAATAACTATTTTTTAAAAATTGTATAATAAACATATTTCTTGTGAAAAAACAAAAACAAAAACATATTTCTTCAGGTATTTTGACGTTTATAGTAAACATACATCTTCAGATATTTTTTATGAAATTTTATTCATCTACTAATTTTATAACATTTCTTAAATATTAACTAATTAAAGATACTTGTATATAGGACCTTTAAAAAATTTACAAACTTTTATTATTAATTGTTTTTCGGAAATCAAAATAGAAGTTTTTTCCAGTCAAAATAAAATCAAAATGTTAGTTCTTGAGCTAAAGAGATAGTTGAATACTTAATTAATTCTATATTCAAACATATACATATATATACATATATATATATATATATATCGACAAAAACATCAATTAAATAACAATTAAACTTATTAACTTGATGAAAAAAATTGTAATTAGTATTATATTAATGTATGGACTAACCGGTTAGTGAGAGTGGAAGAGCAACTTGAGCTTGAGATTGGTTAAGGAGAGAGCAAAGAAGAAATACCATTAACACTAAACAAACCTTATTTGTATTTCCCATCTCCCCTTATTTTTATGTAGATTTTTCTTTAATTTATTCAACTACACTTCTATATTTATATAGTAATGGACAAAGATAATAAATGATAAATTTATTTAATTTAAATTAACAAAAAAAATTACAATTTTCTCTACCATTCATTTATAATTTATGTTGAGTATTTTTATATTGATAAGACATTATTACATGACTGGTTATCGAAGAAAAGTATCATAATAACTACATGTACCTAACGAGATATTTCTGGAATCAATAACTCAGAGTTTTAAAAATTAAAAAAAAATGATAATCGATTAAAAGGTAACCAATAACATATTATTAATTTTTTTCAAATTAATAAGAAATAATGATGCAATTTTTCTGTACAAACGAATTAGAAGGGAATACCTTTAATTATATTTTATTATTTTTAGGGATTTTAAAAAATGTCTCAATTCAAATATTTTTTTGTAAAAATATTATAACACGTATATTAGGACAAATTTTCAAAACCTTCATGAGTTATACTAACAATGTTAGGTAATTTTTCATTATTTTTAATTTAATTGATTATAAGAAACTGTTGAAAAATAGACTTACATTTATTATTTCTTGATTTATACGAAATTTTTTTTAAAAATCAAGTAATTTGAAAATGGGAAAAGTATTTAATGCAATATCGCGATGACAATAAATTTTGAAAGTTTATTTTTCGAAACATTAACACACGACGATTATATATTATACACATATATGTTGATATCTATAAAGGGCATCGCTACTTCAAATAAAAAAAACTTACATCCATTCTTTATTATACTTTTAACATATTAAATTCTATTAAAAATAGAATTTAAACTTATAAAACCAATATGAACACATTTCGATATCGTTGTTCCTCGTGAACTGGAGAAAAGACTTAAGGAGATGAACGTTGACCAGTCTGACCTTGTCCACTGCGCGATAGTCCACCGTCTATCTCTCCATTTGGTGTCAATTTCCCTATAAACATTACAATATATAATTAATGTTTGTTACATTTAATAATAATAATAATAATAATAATGATTTTGTATAATTTAAAAATATATTAAACAAAAAAAAAGGAAAGAATGATTGTAGTGTACCTTGATGAGGACCTGGACCACCACCTCGTCCACTGTCCGAAGGGTCGACATTTATCGCTCTATTAGGCTTATAAATGCCCATTATTCTCCTCCCTATATTTTATTTTATTTTATATATATATATATATATATATTATTCATTCTATTAATTTATCATTTCTTGAGTTACCTAATAATCAATAACTTTGGGGAAAACAAAAATAATGAATAACTAAAAAAATTATTATTTTTTTTTTGGAAAAAAAGAACTAACTTTTTTTTATATAGTATAGTAAAGAAAATATTTCTGCAGATATTTTAACATTTATAGTAACCCATCATTCTCATTCCTTTTAAAGTATATATATTCAATGTATTAATTTATCAGTTTTTTAATTACATAACATATATAACTAATTCTCCCATTTTTTTTAATTATCATAAACATACATCTTCAGATATTTTGATGAAAGTTTACTCATCTACTAATTTTATAAAATTTCTTAGAAACTAGCAAGTTAGAGATATTTGTGGATATATATAGTTTCATAGTTTGTCTGTGTCTTTAAAATTACCAACTTTTTGTTATTTTTTTCGGAAATAAAAATATTAGTTCTTGAGCTAAAGAGAATAATAATTGGAACATCTACAAAAACTAAATTTTATACAATTGTATACAAAAAAAAACAAAATAGTTGAATACTTGTTAATTTCGACAAAAAAAACATCAATTAAATAACAAATTTGGTGATAAAATTTGTATAATATAGTGGTTGATATATAAAAATGTATGTGTATTAATGAAAGATGGACTAACCGGTTAGTGGGAGTGGAAGAGAAGCTTGAGTTTGGGATTGGTTAAGGAGAGAGCAAAGAAGAAATATCATTAACACTAAACAAACTTTATTTATATTTCCCATCTCTTCTTATTTTTATATATATTTCTCTTTAAATTTATGCAACTACACTTGACACTTCTATATTTATATAGTCTCGAAGAGGAAGTAATAAACGATAATGTTATTTAATTTAAATTTAACAAAAATCTCTACCATTCATTTATAATTTATGTTGTTTGTTTTTCTATTGATAAAATATAAGAGGTCTATATTCTTCATAGATTAATATCAACGAGTATTACATGACTGATTAACGAAGAAAAATATCATTAGTACATGGACCTATCGAGATATTTCTGGAATCAATAACTCGTAAATTTTATAACTAAAATATAAAAAACTTATAATTGAAACCTTGTAACCAATAACATAATATTAATTTGTTTTCTAATTTATAAAAACTAATGATGCACTTTTAATGTAGAAATTAATTAGTAGGAATGCTTTATATTAATTATTTAAATGAAACAATGTAAGTTTGTACTAATCAATTTTTTTATAGAATATAAATCACACCCAAAAAAGATTTACACAAGTACAGGGGTTTAATGCCAAAATATGATATGTTTTTGTATTTAATTAACAAAATTAAACTTATAATATAAACAAATAAATCACACCCAAAAAAGATTTACACAAGTACAGGGGTTTGATACCTAAATTTTACCAGCAAACAATAATAAACCAGCACCTGTTAATTAAATCCAGATAATGTAAATCAAATTGCAAAAACAAAATCATAATCAAGTGGAAAACATCCATTTTTTATAATAATTCTGACATATTAATCTATACTATTTATAAAATACAGAAAATATTTTTCAACCTCCATTTTTTTTATAATACTTTTGACATATTAATTCTATTTTTAAAATAGAAATTAAACTTAATATCGGGACACTTGGATATCGTTGGTCCTTGTAAATTGGAGAAAAGACTTAAGGAGATGAACGTTGACCAATAAGACCACCAGCGCCTATGTCTCCATTTGGACTATTTTTACTTATCAATTTCCTCCCTACAAAACATTACAATAATTTTGGGTAAAATTTAAAATATATTAAATAAGGAAAAAAAAGAAAAGAAATTAATGATTGTACCGTGACCAGGAGCACGAGGTCCACGACTAGGACCTCGTCCACTGACCGA
>KE151283.1:580625-592342 GCA_000411095.1 Aethionema arabicum
AAATTTCAAATTTAAACGTGAAACTATAGTTTAATTAATCCAAATTTGATATATATTTTTTTTGTTAAAGTTTGAAACTATGGTTTACTTTTATATTGATAGGTTAATTTAAACTTAAAAAATCTCGTAGGGTTTAAAAATCTCGGTTTTCAAAGTTCATGGTCTAAAAAAACCATTTTTAAAGTTGAGGGTTTTTTTCACCAAATCGACAAAGTTCATGGTTTGATTTACCATATTCCCTTAAAAAAATGTTTAAAGTTTTGTTATACCTTTCCCTGTTCCAACATTGTAGATTCCAACTTTATGTGGTTCAGCTTTCTCAAGTGCTTTAACATGAGCATCCACAAGATCTGTAACGTCTATATAGTCTCTAATGCAAGTTCCATCTGATGTTTTGTAATCAGTTCCTTTTACCTGTCACAAACCATAAAACTTATAAGAGTTTGACACGTGTTTTGTCTTCACTCGCACGTTATTGGAAAAAGAGTTTTTTGGGAAATCAAGACACGTGTTTTGTCTTCACTCGTCCTAATTATAGAGTTCTGACATAATGTATGACCGAAAAAACTAAGTGTATTTTGGTGATATAGTTAGTCTAAAATCAATTTTTTTATAAGTTTTCTCGTCATGCATCACTATTTTCCTGAATTCATAGTGTTACATAACCCGGAGTGTTACACTTTGTGGCAAATAAGAAAGGTTTTGAGTATAAGTGTTGTTAAGTACCTGCAAACCTGGAATGAAACCACGAGCTGCGTCGAAACAAGCACCTGAAATCCTTCCTTGTTCACGAAGTTCAGGTCTCGGTGCTTCTCCTAGTTTACCTCCTGGGTCTGAACCGATTACATTGAAGTATCTGCGCGTTATACAAATCATTAACATTACTAGAAATGAAGGTTGGGCATCAAAACCATAATCGAAAAAAACCAACTCGAACTTGAACCGGAAAAAAGGGTTTAGTTTGGTTTCAGTTCCGGCATAAAATATCTATTGGATGTTAAACTCGGGATCCACAGATATCGGGTAGTAGCCAGAATCGAATCGATATCATTGGATACCCGAAAGTAACCATACTTTTTTTCGAGTATTTTTTCGGTTTTCCGGGTATTTTTCTAGGAATTTTTTTTGGTTTTTTTGGGTAATTTTCCAGTTTTTCGAGTATTTTTTTTATCTTCTTATCAGTTATCCGAACCCGAACGGAACCCGAACCCAAACCCGAACCAAACCAAAATCTTCAAAGAACCGAACGGATCCTATAGTTATGGAACCAAAATACCGAATAATTTCGAAATTACCAAACCGAAACCAAAACCAAAACAGGTACCCGAATGCCATCCCTACTAGAAATCACTAAGAACAATGTTAACTTATACAATTTACTAGAGACTAAAGACTAACCTTAAGATCATAACAGCCATATCAGAGTTTTTTGAGAAATCAAGAATAATATCTTCAGCCATTTTCTTAGCTTTTCCATAAGGATTAATCGGAACCTAAACGCAACATTCTCGTCAGCAAAAATCACCGAAAAAATAACGTTTTATACCAAAAAGATGATCTTGAACTTACTTGTGGAGTAGTTTCAGTAATTGGCATAGTATCAGGCTCACCATAAGTAGCACAAGTACTTGAATATATCAGTTTCTTCACTTTATGTTTAGCCATAGCTTCAAGAACTAACAATGTGTTCGATGTAATGTTATGGTAATACCTATAAAACAGACACAAACAAAATCTTGAAATTGAGACAAGAAAATCATCAAAATGTACAAATTTTGTAGAGATTTTTAGAATTTGTTACTTTAATGGATAAAGAGTGCTTTCACCAACGTATGCTACAGCAGCAAAATGCATTACAGCATCAAATGCATTATCTGAGAAGATTTTATCCACCTGAAGATTCAAATCAAAACTTTTAACTTTTTAAAAATGTTACTAAAACGGTTTAAAAAAACATTTTAAGGTTATGAAAAGTGTATATACAGCTTTTGGATCTCCTAAGTCAGCATAGATGAACTGAAGTTTCCCGGTTTGTGGGAACATTTTTTGTAAGACTTTGACCGCTCCAAGATTTCCTCGAGATAGATTGTCCTGCAGAGACACAAAGAGTTCAAAATAAACAATAAATATGATATTCCGGGTTTTTAAAACCTTAAACCTTAATAACCGATTTTTTAAACTTTAAAACTTTTATTTTAAATCTAATCAATATTTTTAAACTTTTTCTTCATACACCACTATATCACACAACCTATTATTATTTCTAAGTTATAGAAATTGATAATGACTAAGTAAAACTCTAACCTTAAATAGTTATATTATATATGGGGTTGGTATTCGGGTATCCGTTCCATTTTGATTTGGTATTTTTGGTTTTTCGGTTCCATGACTATAGGATCCGTTCGGTTATTTGAAGAGTTAAGTTCGGTTTCGGTTTGGGCTCGGATACTTGATAAGAAGATCCGAAAAATGCCCAAAAAACATAAAATTTATCTGAAAAACCAAAAAAATATCAAAAAAAATACCCAAAAAACACAAACAATTACTCGAAAAACCGAAAAAAAGTATGTTACTTTCGGGTACCTAATGGATATCGGTTCGGTTCCGATTACTACCCGAATTTAAGATCCAATAGATACTTTATGCCAGTTCCGATTCAATTCTGAACTTTTTTTTGGTTTGGGTTCGGTTCTTTCCGGTTTTTATGCCGAGCCTTAGTTATATACTAAGGTAAACTACTAAACTGGTAATTGAAGAAAGATATATTTACCACAATGGTGACACGATATGAATCTTTTAGTAGTCGTAACGCAGCATGTGAACCGATGTAACCAGCACCACCAGTGACTAAAACATGAGTTACCCCTTCTTGTCTACGAGAAAACTAAAAGAAACCGCAACGAAAACACGAAAAAAAAGTTAAGTTTTGATGAAATGAGATTAAAGAAAAGAAGAAGATATGATATATAATATATACCATGCTTGGAGATGTGAAACTTGGAGCATGAATGATGACAACAATGGATAAAATTGTTAGAGAAACTACTAATATAATCTTTCCTAATATATTATTCTTCAATTTTGGCTCTAAATAATCCATATCTGCAATAAAAACATAAAGATTTCTCAGAAATTTGATAATGATTATCAAAAATTTGTTTTTTTTTTAGGAAGAGTTTTGAAACCTCCTAGAGGAGATAAAGGTCTTGAGTTTCTTCTTTGACTTCTAAGTCCAGACAAACTTTGCATTGATAAGACTTCAGCTTTGTTCTGTTTTTGGACTTGAAACAGAGTAGTTGTTGAAGAGATTGCTACAAAACAAATAACAAAAAGATTTGTCAATTAAAGCATATATTATACAAGTCAAATTAAGCTGTCAAATGTATATATTATGCTTAATTATATTCATGATAAATTTTATATATAATGTGGGACCTAAATATTGAAAAATAAAAGGATGAAATTTTTAAAAACAGATACACAAAAAATAAGTTAACAAGAACCTTTTTTTTGTGAATAATTAACAAGATTTTTTTTTTTCATATTCATCTAATATTATATTTAAATAATGAAAATGTAATAGAATTTAGAAAAAAACGAAATTTCACCTAAAAAACCTAAAAACCTGGTGAAATTGATTTCAAATCTAGTGAAAAAAATGTACCATTTACAAATTTTTAGTTAGGAAAAAAAATGAAATCGCGTTGAATTTGGAACAAAATAAAATCCAATTAATTTTGAAGAGAAATTATGATTTTATACTATTTAGTGTAATGCCCAATAAAATTCCAAAAAAAAAGTCGTCGAATTTGACTAAAATTTCTGATCAATTTCGAAATAAATTATGATCTGTGATGCCGATTCTGTTCAATCTAACACATGAAAGTATGAAATTTTAAAATTGATGATGATCAACATCATCATCATCATTATAACACATAAATATGAACAAATTAGGTCAAAAGAAAAAAGAGAGATTTGTGCACCTGAGATAGCAACGAAATGAGAATAAACAGAGAAATTTTAGGTCAAAGAGATGATACGAAGACGAAGACGAAACTCGAGAACGAAACGTGCATTCGACTCTCTCTCTCTCCTCTGTTCTCTCTCCTCTCTGCTCTGGTATTTTTTTTACTCTCTTCTGTTCTCTTTTTTTTTCTGTTCTCTTTCTATTGCGTCCGTTATGTGTTTATATTTATATTTATATTCTTTTTTTAACACATTTATATTTTTTTTATGATGGTGTTTATATTATATGTTATTATTATTTAGGTATAATTATTTTTTAAATATGGTAATAATTTCCAATATTTTATTCTTCCGTTATTGAATACACTGAAGATGTAAAGCTGTAAGTTTTTTTCCATTTTCCTTTTTTCCTTCTTTTTATTTTATACTGATATTGAATCATTAGAATATAAAAATTGTATCATTATAATTATTAGGATTCTGAATTTAGATATTTCGAATAAATCAGTTGGCGATAAATTTTATTTATTTACTTATTAATTTATCAACTAATGAAATGTACTAACATGAAAATATTGTTTTACGGTATGCATTAGTTAAATATAATAAAAAAAATGATAATATTTCTAATAAAGTTGACTAGTATAATTTAAAAAAAATGTCTAAAACTTTATGCTAGTTTTAAATCTATACCCACTTGTACATAAATTGGGTGTATGTATATTTATATCTAAAATATAAAATTTAAAGATTGAATGATTCAATTTTTCTTAAAAATCGTTACTTTCAAATTTTAGTTTGTAGCCGCTTGTAGAAGAGAATATACGCATATTAATTGCTGGGTTTTTAATTTAATATATTTATTTTGTGGAAACAAATAATTGGATTTTTTTTCATTTATGATTTAATTTCCTAAATTTTTAAAATTTCAGTATTAAATTAAAAAAAATTAAAGCTGACTGGCTTTTTCTTTGTTTTCTCTTTTCAAAATAAATGAATAAATAAATAAAAAAAAATGAATAAATAAATAAGTAAAACGCATTCCACTTTACTTATCACCAAATAAATGAAAACTGTTTTTTATTCATTTATTTTGTACTGCATCTAACCTAATTTTAAAAGGTTGATTAATTAAAACACAATGCAAAATTGACGAACTACCCTATAGTTTGGTAAAAGTCAAACAATAAGTAAAACATTTTAATTTTTAATGATATTTCAAAAAATAACTTAACTGAGTTTTATTAATTAATAAATGGATAAATAAACTATATTATAAAATAAAATAATTGAAACTGAAAGAGTTGTGGCTGCTTCGTTGTAGCGACTGCCCAACTATCTAACGTGTTTAGCCATCTTGGTCAAAATCAAATTATTTTGATACATTTATTTTTCATTTATTTTATTCACTTTCACATAATTATAATAAGTGAATAAAAGATTGAGATTTACTTTTACTTTTAGTATTCATTAAAATTTTAATTAAACGTAAACGTTTGTTAAAATCTATTAGTAGAAAACATAAATTAAAATTAAGTGTTCTATTTGCGCTAATATAAAATAAAACTGGTACGATTCTGCTTATAAGTTATAATAGTATTTTACATGTACGACCCAACTACCAATTTATTTTTTAAATAATGAATAATAAAAAATAAATACATATATGCTAGATACAAATAATTTGTCTTGACTTGTATTTTTAATTGATAAACAAATTGGTGCACATTAGCGTAAAATATACCATAATTAGTTAGGTTTTAATTTATAACTTTTAATTTTTAGAAGTTAGTAGTCTATATGATTATATAATTAAACAAATTTATTAACAATTTTCATTCTTCTTCTTATTATTTTTTGCATTACACCTTATAAACAAGGAGAATTTGCAAAAATTCTCTCATTCAATTTTTTGTAAAAATTCTCTAATCATGCAATTTATACAAAAATGCTCTATACCCAACATTGTAAGTGGTATACCTTCACACTTTATGAAAAATTTGTAAAAATGTATTCAATTTGGACATTTTGCATAATTGATTTTTAGAAAATTTTTTCATTCAAAATTAATGTTTGAATTAGGACATTTTAGGTAATTCCTCTATAAACAAAAGATACATAAAAATATATATATAATAACATAAATATGTATTTTTTTTCTTTGCGTTTTTAATCCGTATTCTACATCTGTGGTAAATGTGTTACGCCATAAATAACAAATTATATATATATATATATATATATATATATATATTTAAAACGACATAACAAATTATGTGACACAATATTATCATGCATGCACTAAAAGCATGCATGTAAGCCAAAAATCAGTTTGTAAAGTTTTTTATAACAAGAAAAAACAAAGCAAGGATCATGCTTCAAGCTATGATTAAACGTAAAACCGTTACAAATTTTAATATATAAATTTTTTATATTTTTAAAATTTAAACAATTTCATTTTCTAATCATTATATTTAATCGTATTCGAAACAATTTTAGAATCCACAAAGATAATATATTATATAGATGAACATAACATTCATCAAGGATAATTTGCAAGTTACCATATTTTGGAAGTAAATTAAAAATTGATTAAAAATAATTTATTTATTAAACATATGGTTTAAAATAGAAAAAATAAATAACTTTTTGGTAACTACTTAAAGTTGTTATTACTCTTTCATTGCTTTTGACAATTAGAAGCGATCAAAAATTGGCATCCCAATGTTTTAACTTTGAAGCTGTACCTAATTTATTCTTATTTTTTTTAATGTTAGGTAATGCTTCATAAAATGGGAATCAATTCATCAGCTACTCTTCTTTGTGACATATTTTTTTTTTATATAGTTTCTACCAAATTTTAAAATTATTGTAACGTCGCCCAATGTACATTGACTTTTTTTAGAATATGATACATTTTCCTGGTATAAAATTTTAGATTTAGGATTTTAGATTTTATAACAAAAAAGTGAAATAGTTTATCGGTTAAACCCAGAAACGGCGTCGTTTAAAATTCAATTTTGAAAAATAAAAAAAATCAATTTTGAAAAATAAATCAAGAAACGGCGTCGTTTAAATTTCCGTTGACTATAATTGTTTGACTGAGCTTTTCTGAAGTTAGCTACGTAACGGTGTCGTTTTGAGAGCATCGAATGAAGTAAGCGAGACCTGAGCTGAAGAAGAACAGAAATCAGTGATGAAGCCCAGCAAGCCTCTGAATCTCGCCGGCAAATCTTTGAAACCCTATTTCTTCAACGGCCACCGTAAGCCATCGCAGAATCGTCCCGTAGTCTACGATGGTATCTTCTCCAATCGTCAATCTATTTCCAGAGGTTCATCTCGTCCTCCATCCAATCCCCCTCCCCCTGACCGGAACACCATCGATTTTCGCAAATGGAATCCGGATTCTCGTATCCCTTCTACGATTGATTCTTCATCTCCTTCTCCACCGACAGCTTCCTCCGTGCGGCTCTCTCCGATTTCGCGGTTCATACTCGACGCCTTCCGGGATAACCAGGACCGTTGGGGACCATCCGTTGCGTCGGAGCTAAACAAACTCCGTCGGGTTACACCTAATATTGTCGCCGAGGTGTTGAAGGCAGAGAATGACGCTACTGTTGCCTGGAAATTCTTCAATTGGGCAGGTAAGCAGAAGGGGTATAGACACGATTTTACTACCTACAATGCTTTGGCATATTGCCTTAATCGTACCGGACATTTTCGTGTTGCGGATCAGTTGCCAGAGCTGATGAAATCTCACGGTAGGACTCCCTCAGAGAAACAATTTGAAATACTGATTAGAATGCACGCGGATAAGAATAGGGGTTTAAGGGTTTATTACATTTACGAGAAGATGAAGAAGTTTGGAGTTAAACCTAGAGTTTTTCTGTATAATAGGATAATGGAAGCATTGATGAAAACTGAGAACTTTGATTTGGCAATGGCTGTATATGAAGATTTTAAGAAACATGGTTTGGTGGAGGAAAGTACTACATTCATGATTTTGATCAAAGGACTATGCAAAGCAGGTAGAATAGAGAAAATGCTTGAGATTCTACAGAAAATGAGAACAAATTTGTGTAAACCTGATGTTTTTGCTTACACAGCAATGATCAGGACGTTGGTTTCCGAGGGTAATATCGAAGCAGGTTTACGAGTTTGGGATGAAATGAAATGTGACAGGATAGAACCGGATGTAATGGCATATAGTACACTTGTTATAGGTTTGTGTAAAGAGGGCAGGGTTGAAAGAGGTTATGAATTGTTCTTGGAGATGAAGAGAAAGAAGCTTTTGATTGATAGGGAGATTTACAGGGTTTTGATTGAAGGATTTGTAGCAGATGGGAAAGTCAAGTATGCTTGCGATCTATGGAAGGATCTGGTGGATTCTCGGTACATCGCTGATCTACGTATATATAATGCAATGATCAAAGGCTTATGTAATGTAAAGCAGGTAGATAAAGCTTATAAGCTATTCCAAGTTGCAGTTAAGGAAGAAGTAGGACCAAATTTTGAGACCCTGAATCCAATAATGGTAGCTTACGTAGTGATGAAAAGGTTGGATGATTTTTGCATTTTACTAGACCAAATTGGACAGTTCGGTTACCATGTTGAAGATTACCTTTCAGAGTTTTTCAGGTCCTTATGTGCAGAAGAAGAAAGAATAATGGTGGCATTAGATGTATTTGATTTACTTAAGACAAAAGGTAAAAGCAGCGTTGCTCTTTACAACGTTCTAATGGATGCTCTTTACAAGAGAGGGAACATTACAAAGTCCTTGTCACTGCTCTCTGAAATGAAATGTTGCGGATTTGAACCTGATTCCTCATCATACAGTATTGCAATTTGCTGTTTTGTTGAAAAAGGAGAAATCCAAGAAGCTTCCTCATGTTATAAGAAAGTAATCGAAATGTCTTGTGTTCCTTCCATTGCTGCTTATTTGTCTCTAGCTAAAGGACTTTCCCAAACCGGCAAAATCGATGCAGTAATGATGCTAGTTCGTGATTGCCTGAGAAACGTTGAAAGTGGTCCTATGGAGTTTAAGTACGCTCTTAGAGTTACTCATGTATGCAAAGAGAGTAATGCCGAGAAGGTTTTGGAAGTAATAGATGAAATGAAACAGGAAGGTATTTCTCCAAACGAAGTTATATACTCTGCAGTTATCTATGGAATGTGTAAGCATGGAACAATAAAAGCAGCTAGAGATGTTTTTGCAGAGCTAAAAGATTTAACAGAAACTGATATGGTGTTTTATGATGATATGTTAATGGAGCACATGAAGAAAAAGACAATGTCAAGATCTTAGATTCCATGGTTAACAACAGCTTATGCTTAATCACTTAAAGCAGCAAAAAAGATGAAACAAAACAGAGCTATATGAAAATCAAGAAGGAGCAACAATAGTTCGCATCATGTTCTTGAACTCAAAGAAATCAACACGACCATCATGATTAGTGTCAACAGAGATAATCATCTTCTCTACTCTCGCCATTTCTCCACCTTCAGGTAAACCAAGTTTGTTCAAAACTCTCTGTAATTCCATGGCAGAGATAAACCCGTCTCCATCTACATCAAACACTTTAAAAGCCGCCACTAAATCAGAATCATCTGCTACAGCGTTCACAGCCATGGCTACAACAGCTACAGCTGAAGAAGATTCTTGATCTACATTAGTCTTGAAGAAAGAGTCATCAAGAGTCTTGTGAAGTGCAGCAAAGTCTTCAAAACGTAGTCCAGTGTTACCTGATTGAATAAAGGATTCAACAATGGATTCAAGCTCAGAGAAATCTGCTTCAAGACCGAGTTGAAACAGAGCTTGACTCAGTTCCTCCACTGTGATAAACCCATCTCCGTTTTTGTCGAAAAGGTCGAAAACTCGGTGGAGACGAAGTGCGTTTAGACTTGGACTTTGCAGCCTGAAAGATGAAGATTGTTTCAAAACTCTCTTCTCTTTAGTGATCTCCATTGATTACTTAATTGAATCTTCCGAGATGTTTGGAGCTAATGAAAGATGAGGTTTAGTTATAGGAGCTAAGGAGAAGCAAGTGGGGATTTAACAAATAAGGTAAAAAGAGTCTCCGGTTTTAGTGGTCGTCATGTGTGAACTCTGACGTTTAGATTGGTTTCTGATGTCTGAGAGATTCTATGCTAAAATAAAACAAGGTTTTGTTGTTGTTATTACCAAAGCGTTGATCTCTTCCCTAAGTATTACAGTGTATATTATTATTGAACTAGTCATATTGTGATAAGATCATTAGTAAAATTAATTAAAAATTCTAGCAAGTGTTAATTGTTTAATTCGTTTGGTTATTATTTATCAAAGATATTTTTGGTCATAAAAGTTAATTTTGTTATTTATACATTATAGTTTTGTCATTGGTAGTGGGGAACTTACATTTTATGTATTGTTGTCTTCTTTTTTTTTCCAGATTTGTGTCTTTATGTTTGGAAGATTATAATTTTATTGACTAAAATACTTATTTTTGTTAGTAAAATTTAGAAATAATTGAGATAATTTAAATTATACTAGTACTTTTTAATTCTTGTTTGGTTACTGCCCATTTTGGTTGAATAGTAATTAAACAAAAATGTGCTTCTAGTTCTAGGAAGAGGCACTTTAACGACTAATTAAATAGTTTGATTATTTTAGTACTGGTGTATCACGTTTATAATGTTGGTCATTTTTGTTAGTTATAGTTTTTGAAACGGGTCAATCAAATTTGTTAGATCTGTTCCATGACATATTATAATATTCATATAATTAATGATATACCACTTTGTAAAATCTAAAAGTAATAGATGAGAATTTTAAAATTTACGTGAAAATAGTGATGGTTCTATAAAAATAGTGATGGATCACGAACTAATTAAATTTCTCAAAAAAGTATATAAATGTAAGTCATATATTTTAACTTTTATTAAATAAATGCGAGTTATAGATTGTGATTTTCTTTTCTGTTGTCGAAATCACAATCTATAGTCTATAAAATGAGCGCAGTTGACGAAAAGGACAAAGTAGACGAAAGAGACGAAATTGACGAAAATGGATGAAATTGACGAAAATGGACGAAATGGATGAAGTGAACGAAAATGGCCAAAATAGACAAAGTGGGTGAAAATGGACGAAATGGAAGAAAATGAACGAAATGGACGAAGTGGACAAATTAGATAAAATGAACGAAAGAAACGAAATAGACGAAATGGACGAAAGAGACGAAGTGGACAAAAAAGGATGAAATGGACGAATTAGAAAAAATGGACGAAAGAGACGAAGTGAACGAAATGAACAAAATGGACGAAGTAGACGAAGATGACTAAATGGAAAAAATCACAATCTATAGTTCACAAATTTTAAATTAAACTAATTAAAAAATGTGAAGTAGACAAAATTTTTTATTTTTTTTTTGGTAACCAAGTGGACAAAATTTTATATATGTATCAAATTGTTATTAACTCATAAAATCTTATATATTTGAATATATTGACATATATGATCAATATCAATTTTATCGTCTTATAACCTTTATATATATATGAGTGAATGATTTGAAAAAAATATCATCATTCGAACATTTTATTAAGTAATAGAATTTCTTTTAAGTATTTTAAGATCCACATTTATATTTAACTATTTATAATCTATATATATATATGTGATATATTCAAATTTCTGAAATTATAAAATATTTTATGATTTATCATTATTTATTCTAAATATTTATTTTATTAAAAAAATCGTTTATATGGTA
>KE151283.1:592380-615292 GCA_000411095.1 Aethionema arabicum
TTTTTAGATCTTTATTCTAAAGAAAATAGTAATTTCGCATTGGAAAAAATATATAATTAATAGATTATTTAGTACTATGAATTTGTTTTTACCCCAACTATTTAGTGACACTTTATTTGAGATCAACTCCAAATAAATTATCCTGTTTGACTTTGACTGGGAAGGATTCGGATCAACCGGGTCGGGTCAATCTATGGATAATCCGAGACCCGGCTTTAATCTAACCAGTAACCAGTGACCAATTAAAAACCACGAAAACCCTAAAAGCCCAATAAAATAAGAAATGTCCTTTTCCCTTTACAGCCCATTGGTGTTTACCGGGCAATTACATTGTCACCACCACAATCGAATCTCGCCGACGACGACATCTACTTCGCCACCGTCTCAGGTTCGCCGGAGGAGGGAGAGAGGAGGTTTCTTGATCAGCTCGTTGAAATCCATGGAGATTGCTGGTGTAGATTCTGAGGGGAAAGAGTTTAGTAGCACACATGAAATGTGGAGAGAAGCAATTGGAGAAGAAGGAGATGAAACGAAGAAAACTCAGTGGTATCGTGACGGCGTTTCTTACTGGGAAGTAAGTCTTTCTAGTTACCTACTCGAAATTCATCGTTTTAATGTTCTAATTTCAAAGATTTCCCCTCTTTTTAGTTCCCTGCTTCTTGATTTCAAGGATTTCATTACCTTGCAATGAAGAATGCACTTTTTTATCTGTGTGTTTTGTGTTCTTTGAAGGGTGTTGAAGCTTCTGTTGATGGAGTATTAGGTGGATATGGACATGTAAATGATGCTGATATAATAGGAAGTGAGGTTTTTCTCAAAACTCTTTTGCAAGAAAGATTGGTTAATAGCACTGCAACTCAGCATCTTGTCGCTCTTGGTACTCACTCTCCTTATTGTTTCTCTCTAATTTTGTTCTTGAAATTGAATAGAAAAGAAGCCATGTTTAGATAAGTTCGTGTGCAGATTTTGTTGTTTGTTTTGTTATGTTCAAATGTGTGTATATGTTAACATATATGACAAATCTTTCAGATTGTGGATCTGGAATTGGGAGAATCACTAAGAATCTTCTGATAAGATACTTTAACGAGGTGAAGTTTCTCTGAATTTTGATACTCTGATTACTTCCTCTTCTGTTATGTTAAAGCCATGTTTGTATAATTGATTCAGGTTGATCTTCTTGAGCCTGTAGCACAATTCCTAGATACAGCGCGTGAGAATTTGGCATCTACAGCCTCTGAAACACACAAAGCAACTAACTTTTTTTGTGTCCCTCTTCAGGTATCATTCTTTGAAGAATCTCTTTTACTTTTGTTTTTGAATTCTCGTTGATCTCTTGAATGTTGTTCATAAGCATAGGAGTTTACTCCAGCTCCTGGAAGGTACGATGTCATATGGGTTCAATGGTGCATT
The DNA here is from genome assembly GCA_000411095.1 of Aethionema arabicum. Lineage (NCBI taxonomy): Eukaryota > Viridiplantae > Streptophyta > Magnoliopsida > Brassicales > Brassicaceae > Aethionema > Aethionema arabicum. The sequence continues at coordinate 593,791 of KE151283.1, forward strand.
GGACACCTCACAGACGATGACTTTGTTGCTTTCTTTAATCGAGCAAAGGTAAAAGACACTGGTTCAATCTCTTTCGCAACATTCTTGTTCAGTTTTTTTTTTTTGCAATCTTTGGAGGATTTCCGTAGAAACACAACAATTTAAAGTCAAGTAAAATCGGTTTATGTGTTTTGCTGGACAAGTTCATATGATATTATTGATGATCTCAGGACTACCTTAAACCTGGAGGGTTTTTCGTCCTGAAAGAAAATCTCGCTAAAAGAGGTCTCTTTAATCCCTAATTTGACATTTTTCAAGCCATGAATAGAAGTATAAAACTCTTCTCTGACTCAAAAACTCCATCTTTACAGGATTTGTTTTGGATAAAGAGGATCGTAGCATCACTAGATCAGATCCATACTTCAAACAGCTCTTTCGTCGATGTGGGTTACATCTCTATAAGACAAAGGTGAAGACATTCGTCTCAGTTTCTATGTTTTGGTTCAGAAATTTACAGTCTTTTTGAACTTTGTTTTGATTCCACAGGATCAAAAAGGTCTTCCTGAAGAGCTATTCGCTGTAAAAATGTACGCTTTAACAGTGGATACACCACCCAAAATACACAAAACAAGATCCAAAACTCATGGCAACAGACCGCAGATCATCAAATGACTACAAACTTCTCACTCATTTGTCTGAATCTGAAGTTGTCTGAATCTGAAGATCTTTTATACTTGGAAGATTCTACACATCCTTTCAAACGATACACTGATTTGCATGTATGAGTAAATTAGAATCTTTATTGTTACATATGAGTTTTTGCTGTTTGGGTCCTTTTGTTGAGTTGCATTCAACTCCAAACTTGAACTATCTCAAAGACTCTTTTTACCCAAAAGACGATAGTACCCTCCACATAATCAACTTTATTATTTTAATAGTTTCGATTTAATTATTCATATTAAAAAGTGTTCTTAACTTTATCTTTTCTTTTTGTGTTATATACTATAAAAGAGCAAAGTTGCACCCACTTCATATTTAGAGTAATATTATATAAAAAGAAAAGTTGAATAATCTCTAAACACATGTTTTGGTAACATATAGATGGTTATCTCATGAACATGGAATTAATTCTTTTTTAATTACATGACCGTTACCGTATAGTTGACCTTCGCATTTTATACGTATGTAGTCCATGTCTACTTTATATAAAAGAAAATATATTTAGAAGAAAAAACATACAAAAATAAAAATAAAAAAATTCATGAGGAAGATAATGGAATTTTAAGTAAGTACTATAATTCATTTACCAAAAAAAAACAAAAAACAGGTACAATAATTCATAAACTGTTTTTCAGATATTTTCAATCGACTCTAGAGAAAATATTTGATTTCTAATCAATAATAAAATATTTGATTTGCACTTAAATATAACAAACAGATGAACGACAATATTTTGTTATAATCATTAAATTGATATAATATGACTAGTTACCAAAAAAAAAGATATAATATGACTAATATTTTTGTTTCGGTTTTGGTATGAAAATGGCATCCTTTTTTTAAATAACTCTTTATGATACTTTATAATTTTTAATACTATTATGTTGATATGTCAAAATACGTATATTTAGCAATATGGCTATATCCATAATAATTTTCCTATTTTTAATTATTTAAGTTAAATTTCTTAAGAAATTTACATTACTTCGAGGAATTGTAATTTATTTTCTGCATAAAACTTAAATCATAAAACTTACACTATAAACGATAATCCCATACATCCACAATCTTTGCTCATTAATTACAAAATCAAATTGTAGAATTTTTTTTTAAAACAATTGTAGAATTTTATCTTAAAACTAGAGAAATTATCTAAAATGCTCTAATTTATTAGATTTTTGAAATTTATCCTAACATATAAATATATACCAATAATATAACCTAAGTTTAGTGTTGCGACATTTTTTACAAAAATGCTTGAATTAGAGTGTTTTTGAAAATCCCAAAAAACTATACATAAACAACAACAATTGAGAAGATATTGATTAATTTTAAATCATAAAAAAAATTATTGAATTTCTTGTTTGACTGTGCCAGCATGTGACTTGATTAATCGGTCACCAGAAAAAGAAATTATGAAATATTTTATAAATTTATGAAAATAGATAAATAGAATTCTTACACAAGAACATAAATAAAAGAAACATAAAAAAATATGATAATGATATTTTTAATTTAATTATTTTTTTTAATTGTTTTGATTGATTTGGCGCTTTAATTGATTTTAAAATTTTATTTTAAACAATGTTATTAAAAAAAATAAGAACAGTGATTTTCCAAATAATTGAACACCATTACTTAACTAAACGGGGACAGGGACACAATTAATTTTTTTTTCAGATATTTTCAAAGAAAATATAAATTTTATGGGTGCATTAAATGATGGGAAGTGGGAAGATATCTTCACCATTACTTAATTATTATTATTATGTTCGTAATAAATCATATATTAAGACACGAAGTGGTACGTGTAGGTTTGACACGGACTGAGTAACCTCGAATTTGGGAAGTATCTATTATCCGATTCCATTTTTTATGGATAAGAAGAAAATAATATTTGTATTCGATTCTAAAAAAGGAGTATATGAAAAAAATAGGTATTTGAAATATTTTAATATTTCACCTAATTACTTAAATTAATCCGTTTTTATTTTTGAATTCACATGCAAATAAATATAACATTTAGAACACAATAACAAATTTAAAAATAAAAAGAATGTAGAATCAATGAACTCATAAATAATTTATATATTCAAAAGTTCCCTTGATGTTTAGACTTGACAAAATATGTAACTATGCTGCCATTAATCAACTACAAAAACAAATAAACATATTTAAATTGAATAGTTATTTATAAGTCAAGTATTAAGACCGATACAAAACAGAAATTATAGTAATATTTACTGTTGTTATTTTTTTTCTTTATAAATCGCGAAGTCTATAAAGAAAATATTCTAGTTCTGTTTAAATATATAAATAGAATATTAAAATTGTAAATTGATTCCAAATCAAAACAAATTATTTATTGAAACTTTGTCTTACTCGTCTAAAATAATAAAATATAACATAATGGTGCTGACTCACCAATCACCATTGTATTAACTTCAATTTTAAAGGACCATTTTAGCAATTTTGAAAACTTTACTTCACCTATAAAACCACTTCATCTCCACACTCTGTTTTTTCATCACTCAACAAAATGAAGTTTTCAAGCTTTCTTCTCTCTCTCATCTTCTTTGTCTTCACTCTCTCTCCTCTAATTTCATCTCAAGAAACCAACCACGATGACTTTCTCCGGTGCTTATCTCGCCGGATTAGCCCCAACACCGTCGAATCTACACTAATTCACACCACAAAACACTCTTCCTTTTACTCAATCTTAGACTCTTCAATCCAAAACCCAAAATTTTCCAATCCAGAAACACCTAAACCGGTCGCAATCATAACTCCGGTTAAGCCCTCTCATATTCAAGCTACAATCCAATGTGCACGGCTCCACGGAGTCCACGTAAGGACAAGAAGCTTTGGTCACGGATACGAAGGTCAATCTTACATTGCCTACAACAAACCATTCGTTGTAATTGATTTAAGGAATCTCCGGTTTATAACACTAGATGTCAATAACCGGACCGGTTGGGTCCAAACCGGAGCAACAGCTGGTGAATTATACTACGAAATTGGAAAAATCACCAAATCTTTGGCTTTTCCGGCCGGTATTCACCCATCCGTCGGCGTCGGAGGACAATTCAGCGGCGGAGGTTACGGAACATTGCTGCGAAAATACGGTTTAGCTTCCGATAACATAATCGACGCGATTTTAATCGACGCAAACGGAAGGATTCTTGACCGAGAAGCAATGGGTGAGGATTACTTCTGGGCGATTCGTGGAGGTGGAGGATCAAGTTTCGGCGTTGTATTATCATGGAAGATTAGATTAGTCGATGTTCCAGAGACTGTAACGGTTTTCAAAATCGAGAAATCATCGGAGAATGAAGCAACTCAGATTATCGATAAATGGCAATATGTTGCTGATAAACTTCCTAATGAACTCTTCATAAGGGTTACATTAGAAAGATCTGATGAAAACAGAGTCCGTGCTTTGTTCTCGGGGCTTTATCTCGGTTCAACGAGTGATTTATCGAAGTTAATGAAGGAGAAGTTTCTGGAATTAGGTCTTGAGATTGAAGATTGTGAAGAGATGAGTTGGATCGAGTCTGTAATGTGGTTTGCTGATTTCTCTAAAGGAGAATCAATTGGTGTTCTTGCGAATCGGAAGCGTTCTTCAATGTCTTTTAAAGGAAAAGATGACTTTGTTCAAGAACCTATTCCTAAAGCTGCCATTAGAGAGCTATGGAGGCGACTTGAAGTGCCTGAAGCTCGTTTTTCAAAGGTTATATTGACTCCATTTGGTGGGAAAATGAGTGAAATTGCAGAGTTTGAAACACCGTTTCCTCATCGTGAAGGGAATCTTTATGAGATTCAGTATTTAGCTTACTGGAGAGAAGAAGAAGACAAAAACAGAGGAGATACAGAGAAGTATTTGAAATGGGTGGAGAGTGTTTATGATTTAATGACTCCATTTGTGTCGAAATCTCCAAGAGGAGCTTATGTGAATTACGTTGACTTTGACTTGGGGAAGTATGGTGGGAAAGTGGAGACAAAGTACGAGGAAGGTAAGAGTTGGGGAGTTAAGTATTTCAAGAACAATTTTGAGAGATTGGTTAAAGTGAAAACAAGTGTTGATCCAACGGATTTTTTCAGCGATGAACAGAGTATTCCTGTGATGAAATCTATCAATGATATATGATTAACAACAACGTTTTAATCTGTTGAAGAATCTGAAGATTTTCGTTTTACTTTTGATGTTTTTGGTTTAGTTTTATGAACTCGAACTCTCGTTGCTTTTGGAAGTGAAATCATCCTGTGATCAGTGTGTTTGTTATATATGGTGTTGAATAAACAGTTGATGATGTTTAAGTGTTTTAATGACGTGTTGTGGAAGCAACGTGGATTTAATTAGGGTTTATTATTTTTATTGCAGTGCAAGAAACTGGGATTAGGTTAGAATACTAATATACTCTGTTTCAATTTATAGTCACTTTAAGGTTTTTCACAATAATTAAGAAAACATATAAAATATCTATTATATCCTAATTTTGTATTTATTATTTCAATAACATGTTATTAATATAAGAATTGACCAAAATAAATGAAAAGGGTAAAAAGGGAAGTTGACTACATTTTTTATCTAGAAAAATAAAAAATTTATTTATTTTGAAACAAATTTTTTTTTCTAAAAATGCATATATATTGAAACAGAGAGTATGTAATAATATTTAAATGTGAGGGGTTGAAGATAAGATTTGGCATCCCAATTATTGTAGTTTCAGAAAAGTTATAATCAATGGTATAACTTATAATATTAATATAAAATAAGTATATCTTATAATTAATTATATATAAAGTGGACTTTATCTCGGACTTTATTACTTACATTTATGGCCTTTTTTTATGATTTTAATTAAAATAATGAAATGCTGAAATTTATTTTATAATCGTGGATAGAATTATTGGCTTAGGGAAAGAACGAAAGGGAAAAATGCTATGTTTTTTAAATTGGACCGGTAACTGAACTGGAAATATTTTTGAGTTGTATGTTAATACGGTTCGAACGAAAGGAAAAAATGCTATATTCTAAATACATGTAGTTTTTATTAGTAACACGAATCGGTGAGACTTTTGGTTCATGGTTGAATTTGGTCTAACCACCGGTCTGATCCGGTTTTAAAATCACAGTAAAAATGTTTAAAACCTATTTTTAAAATATCCAAAAAAATAAACAAAAATTGTACTATAATTTAAGTTATTTTATTATTATACAATTATGATTAATCAAGACTACGTATACAATTAAGAACTAATTAGTAAAATTATTTTAGTATTACATAAAATATTTATAAATAAAATAGAAAAATTAATTTATAAATTATTAATTTTTAAAGTTGAAAAATAAAATTATGCAGACTTTAATCTTATAAAAGGTAGAACTAATAATGATTTAGGATCACTTTTCACGTCATTAACCTTAATATCATATTGATACAAAATCATATATTTAAAAAAAAAAAATTGAAGTCTCTGCTTCAAAAATGGAGTTTTCAATCTCTAGTGTTTCTTTTTTCACCAGTTTTTTCTTACTATTTCTTCACTTAAATCTTTCTTCTTCATCATATTCGATTTCAGCTCGTCGGACTAATCACGACGAATTTCTCCGATGTCTCTCTCGCCGGATAAACGACGAATCTAAAATCATACACACCTCTAAAGATTCCTCCTTTTACTCAATCTTAGATTCCTCTATTCAAAATCCAAGATTCTCTATTACCAAAACACCTAAACCGGTTTCAATCATCACACCGGTTAAAACCACCGACGTTCAAGCTACAATCCAATGTGCGCGGCTTCACAATATTCATATAAGGACTCGAAGCGGTGGTCATGACTACGAGGGCTTATCATACATAGCTAATAAACCATTCATTATACTCGACTTGAGAAATCTCCGGTTTATAACCTTAGATATCAATAACCGGACCGGTTGGGTCCAAACCGGAGCTACAATTGGTGAATTATACTACGAAATTGGGAAATTAACCAAATCTTTAGCTTTTCCAGCCGGTTTATTCCCAACCGTCGGCGTCGGAGGACAAATTAGCGGCGGAGGGTACGGTACATTGCTACGAAAATACGGTTTAGCTTCCGATAACATAATCGACGCGATTTTAATCGACGCAAATGGAAGGTTTCTTGACCGAAAAGCAATGGGTGAAGAATTCTTCTGGGCGATTCGTGGAGGTGGAGGATCAAGTTTCTGTGTAGTATTATCATGGAAGATTAGATTAGTCTATGTACCGGAGACGGTAACGGTTTTTAACGCCGTGAAAACATCGGTAAAGGAGGCTGTTCGAGTTATAAACCGGTGGCAGTATATTGCAGATAAAGTTCCTAATGATCTTTTTATCAGAGCTATGTTACAGAAATCTAACGAAAGTAAAGTTTACGCTTCGTTTCCTGGACTTTATCTTGGTCCGGTAAGCGATTTGATAGCGATAATTGAAGATAAGTTTCCGGAATTAGGTTTAAAGATTGGAGATTGTAGAGAAATGAGCTGGATTGAGTCTGTTCTCTGGTTTATCAATGGAGAATCAATAGATTTGTTGATAAAACCGAAGCGCGAAACGAGATCTTTCAAGGGAAAAGACGATTTTGTTCAAGAACCGATTCCAGAGGCTGTGATTCTTGAGCTATGGAAGCGGTTTGATTCGGTTGAGGCTAGTTTAGCAAAGGTTATATTGACTCCATTTGGTGGGAAAATGAGTGAAATCGAAGAGTTTGAGATACCATTTCCTCATCGTAAAGGGAATCTTTATGAGATTCAGTATTTAGTTTACTGGAGAGAAGAAGAAGATGAGAACAGAGGAGATACAGAGAAGTATTTGAAATGGGTGGAGAGTGTATATGATTTAATGACTCCATTTGTGTCGAAATCTCCAAGAAGAGCTTATGTGAATTTCAGGGATATTGATTTGGGGATTTATGTTGGGAAAAAGGAGACAAAGTACGAGGAAGGGAAGAGTTGGGGAGTGAAGTATTTTAAGAACAATTTTGAGAGATTGGTTAAAGTGAAAACAAGTGTTGATCCAATGGATTTCTTCTGTGATGAACAGAGTATTCCAGTTATGAAAGCTATTAATGATATGTGATTGAAGTTGATGTTGTGTGTGTTTATTTGATATGTGATTAAAGATAGATGTTTAAATTTAGTTTGAATCGGAAAAATGAAAATAAAAAATTGATTATTGAGTGTTAATTTAATATTTTATTTATCATGAAAATTAATTTAATCATTCATTGATAAAACATGGTAAAACAATGTTCATGAAACTAATTTATCACAAAAGTCAATTTAATCATCGATTTGTAAAACATGGTAAAATAATGTCCATAGAAACTATTTTATCACAAAAATTAATTTAATCATTGATTTTGTTTACGTTAAATTATCATCCCATACTTCTAATTTATCGATTTTGTTTAATGTTGTGAATATTATTTGTTATAATTAGAAAAAAAAATGGAGATTTATTTAGCTATAAATCATAGATTAAAAGTGAAATTAATTTTCGTAATTAACTAAATACTACTCCCTCCATTTAGTAAAACATGATGTTTTAGAAATTTATCTTGTTCCATAATATTTTCTATATTTTTTATTTAAATTTAATAATGGAAATAATAAGAAATGAATAAATTTACTAGTAATTTTAATCACAAATAAATTAAAAAATAAAATTTATTTTTCATCATTAAATATTTTTTTAATTTGTGCGAAAAATGTAAAAAAATCATGTTTTTTAAAATAGAGGGAGTAATTTAAAGTTGAGAAAGTTTATAAGTCATTTAATTTTCCAATTATATTTTGTGTTGTTATAACAGTTATACATCAAGATGAGGTCACTAATAGCTCATCTTCCATAAACTTGGGGTTTGATTATCAACTTTTTTGTTGTTAGGTAAAGTTGTGTTTTAACTTTTGACTACAGTTACTACATTATAAGTATATAATTATATCACAAATTATGGGTTTGCACCCAAAAAAAAGATATCATACCGTAGGAAAAGTTAAATGATGAAATATAATAAATAAAATACTTATATAAATAATATCAAATATAATAATTTTTGTTCCATAAATAAAATTTAATATTTATTTCATCACTTTGGATACAAAAAAAAAAGTCTTTTGAATTATTATACTGGTAGATAAAATTAATTAGCTTGTACGATATATAAATATAACATATCAAGAATTTACAAAAAAAATTACAATGATTTGACATGATTATACCGAAGAATATAACTAAAAAATGATGATTTTGACGCTCCACATCTGTATAAAGGTTGGTTTGTCGGCCCACACCATATACTAATACTTTGAATGGTTTCAAGTAATTTTAAATAATTGATTAGAAAAGTTTAGATATTTTGATGAAATAATTCGTGTAACAAGTACACTTTCGTGAAATAATTTTGAAATAATTCTCCCCATCTGTACGAATCATCTTCATATTATTGTTTCACAGAAGCATACTTCAAAGCAAAGTCTCATTAAAAAAAAAGATCTAATCACTAGTTCTTGAATAATACCATGAAGATGATGAAGATTGGTTGAATACTTGAATAAGGCACACTAATGAATTATGAGTTCTTCTTTAAATGAATAATATTTAATTTCAATAAGGTGTTTAAATATTTCAACTGATAAATCTAGAATTATCATCTTCTGAGTTTATTAATTATAAAATTTTAGATCACAGCCATATCAATTATAAACAAAGTTATCATCTATAATTTAACAAAAACGATATTTGTTGTTATTATTTAGTTTATAATATATTAGCTTGGTTCATGAATATACTATTATTATATTACGACTAGACTTTGAAATATTATTCGTTACTTATAATACTAATTTCCATTACAAATACATAATTAATTTCATTAAAAACTATTCTAAATAAAAAAAAGTTAGTTCACAGCATTAGAGCATAGTTGAGATATAAAATTGTGTTTCTTTATATTTAATTTAAAAATTATTGAGAAATCAAAACCTAACGTGCAATTATAAGTTTTCACTAAACAAATTGCAAAAAAGTCAACAAGTCAACGTCTTAAGAAATGGCTTTCACATCGTGAGATTTGGTAGTTTCCCTCTTTCTCTTTCTCCGTTGACTTTCATAACGACCGTCTATTTATTCCTTGTACACATCTTAATACTCGTCACTAACCCTTAAAACACTTCTCAGTCGTCGCCGCCGTCATCTCCACCGTTAAACACCGCAAGTCAGCTAAGTAAGTCTACTTATGACTTTGGTGCTTGTGGGGTACATATTTTTTTCTTGAAATGTTAAAAAGTCTTTGTGGTGTCAGTAAAAATCAACAACCCATCATTAAAAACATGAATTTTAAAATAAAAAAAATTTGAACCCCTAAAGTTTTTGGTTTTATGGCTCGTATTTTTTTCTCCGGTCGGATCTTTCTGCAAATAAGGAGTGATATATAATCAACTTTAATTCGGGACAAATTCAATAGTTACAAATTTCAACTTAAAAACTATAAATCAGAACAGTAGCAAATGGTCTAATGGTTGATTTATCTGTTACCGATCTCATGTAAAAAGTTCAAACTTTACTTCATCTCTATATGAGATTTGTGGGCTAATAGAGCGGTCCGTTATAGTCCACAAAATATGTTGTCTAAAAAAATTTGTAAATCATGATGAATATATCCACAATAAATTATGTCAATTTGTTTTTAATTAGAAAATAGAACCGTGGTTTTTGGGACAGAGGACAAGATTTTTTCAACTTTTATAATGAAATATTATTACTTTTTGCTTAAATTTTAGGCCTTTGGGCAATTATATCACTTAGAGAGAGAAAAATGATCGAATTATAATAGACCCATTTGTGGAAACTTTAATAAAATGAATATTTTAATTTTTTAATTTATTTTTCCAATAATGGGTTGATATAAAAGGGGCTATTTGCAGATGATGTGATCAAAGAGTTAACAAACAATTCCAAGACAAGAAACAGAAAGAAAGAATGAGAATTCACAAATCAACCCCTTTAATTTCCTATCTTTCATTTTTCACCCTATATTTTTCAATCTACTTCATAACACCCACTTCTTCAAAAACCTTCACTTTACAAGATCAGTTCATCAATTGTCTCCATGGTCACACAAACGCTGTTTTCCCACTAGACAATACGTTCTTTACTCCTGTAAAAAACGTGTCTATGTTCAGTGAAGTACTTGAATCAACGGCTCAAAATCTCCGGTTCTTGACCAAATCTATGCCTAAACCGGGATTTATATTCAAACCAATTGATGAATCTCAAGTACAAGCTTCAATTATATGTTCCAAGAAGCTTGGAATTCATCTCCGTGTTAGAAGTGGAGGTCATGATTATGAGGGTTTGTCATATGTGTCAGAGATTGAACAACCTTTTATATTGATGGATCTGTCTAAGCTTAGACAGGTCAAGATTGATTTAAAAGATAATAGTGCTTGGGTTCAAGCTGGTGCTACCGTTGGTGAATTATACTACAGGTATGTATATATATAAAAACAAATATTTAGATATTTTTTACGTTTCAATCCTAAAGTATTTTTTGTAAAAGTACTAAAATTTAATAATTTCTCCAAATAAAATTAATATATTCGTCATTATAATTTAATTGGGTTCTTTTTCTAAAATTTTGAAAATAAAATCCAACTTTAAACAATTAATATTTTGGTAAAAATTAGTGAAAATTTTGGTTTGGTTTTTGGATAATATTATGTTCTGTTTTTTAAGAGTAATTGGAATAATTAAAATAATATTAGCGAATTTATTTTAATTATTTAAAAGTCTGATTTCTATTATATTTTGATTGATTTGAGATTAATGTAATTTAATAAATATATATAAAAAATGGATGATTAAATGAATAATTTTAAGAAATATACTAATCCATCTGTTTTTTCTAAAAATGCTCTCATTTATACAAAAAAATATAATTGTTTTTCAAAAATCCCCTAATTTAATTTGAAAAAAGTTTGGTAATTTCTCACCTTTCTTTTTTTCTTTTCAAAAAAACTTATTTTTCTTTGGTTTATAAATTTTATAAATGTATACGTTCTTGCTTTTCAGAATTGCAGAAAAGAGCAAAATCCATGGATTCCCAGCTGGTTTATGTTCAAGTCTAGGCATAGGTGGTCACATAACCGGTGGTGCATACGGTTCAATGATGAGAAAATACGGTCTTGGAGCAGACAATGTTCTCGACGCAAGAATCGTCGATGCTAGCGGCCGATTACTTAACCGGAAAACAATGGGAGAAGATCTCTTTTGGGCAATCAAAGGAGGCGGCGGAGCAAGTTTCGGAGTAATCCTCGCTTGGAAACTCAAACTAGTTCCAGTCCCTGAAACCGTAACAGTCTTCACAGTCACCAAAACATTAAACCAAAACAACACAAACACTCTTTTAAAGTGGCAACAAATCGCTGACAAACTCGTTGAAGAACTTTTCATAAGAGTAATCTTTAACGTAGCTGGAAACAAAGGAAACAAGACTGTAACAATGTCTTACAACGCTTTGTTTCTTGGAGATAAAGAAACATTACTCAAAGTTATGAAAAAATCTTTTCAAGAACTCGGTTTAACGACGAAAGATTGTATCGAAATGAGTTGGATTGAATCTATTGTTTACATTGCTGGATTCCCTACAAAAACTCCTACTAAAATCTTGCTTCAAGCTAAGTCACCATTCCCTAAAGCGCACTTCAAAGCTAAATCTGATTTTGCGAAAAAACCGATTCCGAAATCAGGACTTAAAGGTATGTTTGAGAGATTTATTCAAGAAGATATACCAATGATGATATGGAATCCTTATGGAGGAATGATGGGGAAGATTCCGGAATCTGAGATTCCTTTCCCACATAGGAATGGAATCAAGTTCAAGATTCAGTATGTAACGAGTTGGTTACCGAGTGAGAAGAGACCGAGTAAGCATATGAAGTGGATGAGGGAGTTTTATGATTACATGACGCCTTATGTTTCGTCGAATCCGAGAGAAGCTTATGTGAATTACAGAGATCTTGATATTGGAATGAATAAGAGGAACAAGAAGGTTAGTTTTAAAGAAGCTCAAGTGTGGGGAAGTAAGTATTTTAAAGGGAATTTTGATAGATTGGTTGCGGTTAAAACTAAGGTTGATCCTGAGAATTTCTTTAGACATGAACAGAGTATTCCTACGATGTTTGGTCGAAGTTAAGGTTATGATGTTTATTTAAGGAATAAATGTTTATGGACCGTTGAAATTGAGTGGTTTAAGAACATGTAATAGTGAAGTATAAGTTTGTTTTTTGTATTTTGGGTGTTTTAGGCTTTTTTTTCTACCTATTTTGTAACGATGTGTATGTGTGTGTGTGTTTTTTTTTGGTAAGATGTTTAAAAAACGTTATCTATTTTGTTTATTTATATATTAATATTGTGTTTATTAAAGGGATGACTAATTATTTATTAGTCAAATAAGTAAATTAGATATTTGTTTCTTTATTGTTAGTTAATTAGTTGTCCATTTTCATTTAATTAACCATTAATTATTGTTTATTAAGGAAAACATTAAATGGATAATCAAGACCTTCTAATTATACGAAATGAAATTATTTACATGTAACACGAATTATTTCAAAATATCGACATTTTTTATTAATTTATTGAAAATTACCTACAACAAATTCAAAATATCAGTATATGGTGTGGACCAAACCAACCTTTATACGGGCGTGGAGTATCAAATCATTATTTTTTTTGTTTTTTTAAAGACTTTTGAGATTGTTTGTTTAAATATCGTTCTAGCTAGTAATATCCAATTATTAAAAAGAAATTGTTGAAGTATTCAAAATGATAAAAACAAATTATAGATATGTATTGAATTTAATAGTATTTTATATATGTATATTTATTTATTATGTTCATTTAGAGCCAACTATATTCTAGACTCTATTTAATAAAATGAAACATCGACTTTAATCTCCAACTAACCAAGTTTTTTAGTCACACTAATTTAGTGTAGTGGAGACAAGAGTATTCCAACGATGTCTGTTCCAAGCTAAAGTTTCATCTCCAATTATAACATCAAATATTACACTAAATTTTTTTTTATCTATAATTATATTATTAAATTGAAATTCTTTTAATTATATTATTAAACAAAAAAAAAATTACCCTTGTTTAATAATTAATAATATTAATAGAAAACAAATATTTGAGTTTTTGGTGTTACAAAATGTTATTATACCAAATATAATGATCATAAATTACAAAAAAAAAATCAAAGTTTGATGCAAAAAATAGTCACATTGGTGAAGAAAATACACCAAATTTGGTGTTTTAGTGTCCCCTTGTAAATGGTCTAAGAACATGTAACAATGAAGTAGAAGAAATCAAATAATGATTCTTTTTTTTTGTATTTTGGACTATTTGTGTATGTTTTAAATTAGATTTACCATTTACTTATTTGTTTTTAAATTAGAAATATATTATATTGTTACATGTTATAAATATGAATGAGTATAATAACATACACAACTTCAACAAAAGTTAGGTAGTACTGATTAATCTCTAAATTATAAAAATATTTCACAAAATTTTAAGTTTGTGACTTTAGAGTATAGTTGATATATATATATATAAGTATAATTGTCTTTATCTGTATGTATTTGAGAATAATCAAAACTCAACGTGCATTTACAGTTTTTCACATGGCTACCACAGTCACAGATTTTGGCAATCTCCTTCATATAGTGGTTGACATTATTATTATTATTATAATTTTGTAACAACGTTCTCTTTCTTTGTTTCTTTTATTTTTCAATTTTATAATCAAAATTATTCTTTTTTTCTTCGATTAAGTTTAGGCGCCAATAAAATCAAATATACAAAAAATATATTAAATATTAATCGAAACAGCCTTTTTAATTATAATAGTGTTGTAAAAATTGATCTGTAAAATATTCTATTGGAAAAAATAATTTGATTGTTTCATAAGTATTATTAACCTAAAAATAAGAGATTTTTAAAAATGTTCCACTTCAAGCATTTTTTGCAAAATGTTTTAACACTAAACCTAAATGTATTATTGATATACTTTCATATATTAGGACAAATTTGTAAAATATCATCGTCGAAGTTGAGCTTATGATATTGATCAAGAAGAATAAAAGGTATGGACCGTTAAATTAAATAGCCTATCGACATGTACCACAGTACCAGTGAAGTATAAGAAATCAGCTACATTTATAACTGTTTGTTTATTTCTTCTTCTTTTTTGTGTGTGTGTTTTTTTTAATTTACTTATATATTAATATTGTGGTTCTTCAAAAAAAAATTATATGATGAAAAATGATATTGAATAAGTACAATATATTATCAATAAAGTTTTTAGTCGTCTTTCTTTGGTCCATATGATATGACCTATTATTATCTGCTATATAATAATTTGGAACAATTAGTTGAACGTGAATGAGTAAACCACACAATTAGGTAGTACTAATTAATCTCACAACAACAAAACACACAAATTAATATATATAATTGTGCTTCTTTATTTTGAGAAGAGTTAAGGAATCAAAACTTAACGTGCAATTACAATAAATCATATGATAAAATAGATGTCACGGATTTGACAATTTCCCTCGCCTAAACACCGGCCTCGGTCGTCGCCGCCGTCATCGGAAGTCAGCTAGGTAAGTCTACTAATTACTAGTAACTTTTAACATGAAACATAATTACATATAAAAAATATAACTTTTAATATGAAACATAATCAGATATAAAAAAAATATACTTTTAATAGGAATCATTTTAATTAGTTAAGATAGTCTTGGAACTACCAAATATATATTCAAATTTATTACGGTAATTGATATTTCGTATAACAAAAGTAATTTTTTTTTTTTTTTGGTTTCATGGCCAACCGGTATTAACCATAAACGGAAAGTATTGAATTAAAAAAAAATCGAATTTTGATATGGTCCAACAATACATTTGTGGAAACTTTATAGAAATCAGAAATGAACAGTTATATTTATTTTGATTAATTAAACAGTTTAATAATACACTCTCTGCGGACTGCGCAGCTGCTGGAATCAGAGAGTAGAAGACCAAGAACAATAAGAAAGAATGAGAATTTACAAATCACCCCCTCTAGTTTCGTTTCTTACATTTTTCACCCAATATTTTTCAATTTACTGCATAACACCCACTTCTTCAACTTCCCTCTCCTTACAAGATCAGTTCATCAACTGTCTTCATGGTCACACAAATGTTGCTTTTTCACTAGAAAATACGTTCTTTACACCTGTAAAAAACGTGTCTATGTTCAATGAAGTACTTGAATCAACAGCTGTAAATCCCCGGTTCTTGATCAAATCAATGCCTAAACCGGAATTTATATTCAAACCAATTGATGAATCTCATGTACAAGCTTCAATCATATGCTCCAAGAAGCTTGGAATTCATCTCCGTGTTAGAAGTGGAGGTCATGATTATGAGGGTTTGTCATATGTCTCGGAGATTGAACAACCTTTTATAGTCATGGATATGTCTAAACTAAGAGATATCAAAATCGATTTAAAAGACAATAGTGCTTGGGTTCAAGCTGGTGCTACAAACGGTGAACTTTACTACAGGTATCAACATCATAAGATTTGATAAATGTTGGAAAAAACATATTTTAAAAATGATTTTATGCGATTTTCTGGTGAAATTTCCAGGCATCTCTGTTGTTTGAAATGGTCGGTTTTTGTAGCCGTTGGAAAGACCGTAAAGAGAACTATGAGATAGTGTCCTAAACTGTCAAAATCGGATTCTGTATGAATGAGAAATTTCTGTCCAAAGTTGTTAACTTCATGAAATACTCTGTTTTTTGTTTTTCAGGATTGCAGAGAAGAGTAAAGTCCATGGATTTCCAGCTGGTTTATGCACAAGTTTAGGCATAGGTGGTCACATAACCGGCGGTGCATACGGTACAATGATGAGAAAATACGGTCTCGGTGCAGACAATGTCCTCGACGCAAGAATCGTCGATGCTAACGGCCGATTACTTAACCGGAAAACAATGGGAGAAGATCTCTTTTGGGCAATCAAAGGAGGCGGTGGAGCAAGTTTCGGAGTCATACTCTCTTGGAAGCTCAAACTAGTTCCAGTGCCTGAAACCGTAACCGTCTTCACCGTCACCAAAACATTAAACCAAAACAGTACAAAGCTTCTTTCAAAGTGGCAACAAATCGCTGACAAACTCATTGAAGAGCTTTTCATAAGAGTAATCTTTAACGTAGGTGGAAACAGAGGAAACAAAACTTTAACTATATCTTACAACGCTTTGTTTCTTGGAGATAAAGAAACATTAATCAAAGATATGAACAGAAATCTTCCAGAACTTGGATTAGCAAACCAAGATTGTATTGAAATGAGCTGGATTGAATCGGTTATTTCCTTTGGTGGATTCCCTACCAATACTTCTACTGAAGTCTTGCTTCAAGCTAAGTCACCATTCTCTAAACTAGATTTCAAAGCAAAATCTGATTTCGTGAAAAAACCAATTCCAGAATCAGTAATTAAAGGTATGTTTGAGAGATTGATTCAAGAAGATATACCAGTAATGATATGGAATCCTTATGGAGGAATAATGGGGAAGATTCCGGAATCTAAGATTCCTTTCCCACACAGGAAAGGAATTCGATTCAAGGTGTTTTATATGACGAACTGGAACGATGGAGAGAAGAGTTCGAAGAAGCACATGAAATGGATTAGAGAGATTTATGATTACATGACGCCTTATGTTTCATCGAATCCGAGAGAAGCTTATGTGAATTACAGAGATCTTGACATTGGAATGAACAAGAGAAGCACGAAGATTAGTTTTAAAGAAGC
This sequence comes from Aethionema arabicum, assembly GCA_000411095.1. Classification (NCBI taxonomy): domain Eukaryota; kingdom Viridiplantae; phylum Streptophyta; class Magnoliopsida; order Brassicales; family Brassicaceae; genus Aethionema; species Aethionema arabicum. The sequence goes on from KE151283.1 coordinate 611,376, forward strand.
TCAAGTGTGGGGAAGTAAGTATTTTAAAGGGAATTTTGATAGATTGGTCGCCATTAAAACGAAGGTTGATCCTGAGAATTTCTTTAGACATGAACAGAGTATTCCTACGAATCGAAGCTAGGGTTTTGATTTCAACTTGTAAATGGGCCGATAATGTTATAAAGCCCAATTAGTATGACCGAAAAGCCCATTAAAATGGAATTAATAAAAGAAAAAACCAATTTTTATATTATTTATTTTTTACTATGAAATTGAAATAACACCAAAGAAATCTTAACTTATGCGCAATTGTTGATTATTTAATTTTACTTTACAGAAATGGATTTATTTACGTATGAAGATAGTAATTTAATTTTGAGTCTTTGACTACATTAGAGAAAAAAAGACTGTTACGTTATTTATATATAGCAGATGGATTTCACTGCCGTCGTTGACTTCTTAAAAACCTTTCCTTTAATTTCTAAATTCTTTACAAACCCTAGATCTCTCTCCGTTGCCGGGATCTCCACCGTGAATAATTGCGTGACGCTACTCTTCCTCCACTGTTAAACTCAGAGCACATTCTTTATATTCCCCAATTCTGTTTAGTTTCTCAACCGATTTTGGGATTTACTGCGCCGTAAACCCTAATTCACGTTGTTGGTCATCCGATCTTGCTCGAGGAAATGAAATGAGGGGAATTTTGAGCAAATGTAGAAGAATTCGGAGTAACTAGGTAAGTTTTGTGATTGATTTTGGGTCATTGATTTAGGGTTCTTGAAAGAAACATTGATCAGAGTTTACTGTAATGTAAATGCTGCTTGATGAGTTAGGGTGCTTAATTATGTGGGTGATTTAAGATTGCTTCTTGAGTCTCTCATTACGTTTTTTGTTAAGTAAGTTTCCGATTATTGAAAAATTAACTAATCGCAGAGTCGATTTGTGCGTTTGTCTTGATTATGAGGCTGAGTCATTGTGGTATCCTTGAGATCACAATTCGCGAGGAATTGGATCTTTGACCAAAATTTGAGATCTAGATGACTACTTATGCTAAAATTGAAGTATTTTGTTAATTTTCGTTACGGATTCAGTTGATTGATGTGGAGAATTCATGTCCAATTCTGTTAATTAAGGAGTGTTTATCTGTCAACAATCCCATTTCTTTATCGTATCTAAAATGAGTTCTTATCTTTTCGTTTAAGGGTTTGACTTGATTTTACTGTATGATTAGAGAGGTATTAGATGCTGTACTTGAGATGCATAATGGTAAATTGATTTTAATTATACAGGAGAAGAGAAAGATCTTTGTTCACCATTGTTGAATCTCATCCGCAAATTGTGTTTTTTTCTTCTGAACATTGGATTTCAATCTATGTGCACCATAAAACTTGAAAAAAAGAGTGTTTTTAGTCTTGCTTAATTTGCTTATTAGCGACTATATTTCTAGTGTTTTGTGTTTATTGTAGATATTTGCAATGTTAGATTTCCTCAAGAAACACTTGCCGGAATAATTTGTAATACGATTTAAACCAGTTCTATTCTACCATTACAGATATTTACGGTGGAGTTGGAGAATCTTGAAGCATATTTTAATCCTGGTTTTCTTTAGCTTACCTGGATGCTTGAAACGGAGTTTAGTCAAAGGCTTTTTGTGAGACATAAATAATCTAATATCAAAAAGAGAAGGTTGAACATGAAGTTGTCAAATATTCCGCAACGCTATGTCATAGTGTTCTTAACTTTCCTCAGCACTTCCGTGTGTTATATAGAGCGTGTCGGCTTCTCTATTGCATATACCGTAGCTGCAGATGCTGCAGGGATCAATCAAGCAAGCAAAGGAACTATACTTTCTACATTCTTTATTGGCTATGCTTGTTCTCAAGTGCCTGGAGGTTGGGCAGCTCAGAAAATTGGAGGAAGAAAAGTGCTTCTTCTTTCATTTGTTTTATGGTCATCGACTTGTTTCTTGGTTCCACTTGATCCAAACAGAGTTGGACTCTTGGTTGTTGCACGTTTACTTGTTGGTGTTGCTCAAGGTTTCATCTTCCCTTCTATCCACACTGTTTTGGCTCAATGGGTTCCTCCTCATGAAAGATCTAGATTAGTTTCAATAACAACATCTGGGATGTATTTAGGTGCAGCTTTAGGAATGTGGTTTCTCCCTGCATTAGTTGATCTTCGAGGTCCAGAATCAGTTTTCTTAGCAGAAGCATTAGCAGGTGCTGTATGGTCATTACTTTGGGTTAAGTATGCTACTGATCCACCTCGTTCTGAGCATCCAAAAGCTACAGCTGCTGGATTTGGAGGTGCTCAGTTACCAACTAGTGTAAACCAACATGGTGGTGTTAATCCTAAAGCTACAAAGATCCCATGGAAGAAAATCATGCTTAGCTTACCTGTTTGGGCTATTGTGGTCAACAATTTCACATTCCATTACGCTTTATATGTGTTGATGAACTGGCTACCAACATATTTCGAACTTGGACTTCAACTCAGTCTTCAGAAAATGGATTCAACAAAAATGGTACCATATCTCAACATGTTTGTATTCTCCATTGTTGGTGGGTTTATTGCAGATTACTTGATCACAAAGAGGATATTATCAGTAACTAGAACACGGAAGTTTCTGAACACAGTTGGGTTTCTAGTTGCTTCTGCAGCTTTAATGGCTTTACCTCTGTTTAGAACCGCAAATGGTGTCATCTTCTGTTCCTCTATAGCACTTGGTTTTCTTGCACTAGGAAGAGCTGGTTTTGCAGTGAATCATATGGACATCGCTCCTAGATATGCAGGAATTGTAATGGGAGTTTCAAATACAGCAGGAACATTAGCTGGAATCATAGGTGTTGATCTCACTGGGAAGCTTCTAGAAGCTTCTAAATTGATTTACTCAGATTTATCACATCCAGAGAGCTGGAGAGCTGTGTTCTTCATCCCTGGTTTGCTCTGTATCTTCAGCTCTGTTGTGTTCTTGCTGTTTTCTACAGGAGAAAGAATCTTTGATTGAAAAAAAACAAAAAAAGGATCGAAGTTTTTAGAGAAGATTAGACGAAGATTCATCAGTTTTTGTCAGCAGATTTATGTGCAGTAAGTTCTTGATGGCTTTGAAATCTTGTACTCAAAGCTCCATTGATTCTATGAAGAAGAAATTTTAAAAATTGCATTTTTTTTTTGTCCCCTTTTCTTCTTCTTCATTATTCGATTTTCTTAGATACATAATAATAAATTGAGGGGATATGTAATTGGAGATCGTAAAATTTTCTAAGTTCTTAATATTCAAATATTATATAATTTTTAAAGCATTTGTTTAATCTTTTTTATTTACTGCAATTATACTATCATGCATTCAAAATTAAATGTCATAGCTCCTGAAAAGATGTCAAAAAATACTGATAATAACAGAAATACTCTGAAATTATAAATCTATTGCTTTAATTCATTTAAAAATATTATATTATGTATCCCAAAATAATTTATTTTTGTTTCAGAAAGATTGATTTTGTACATTTTTATTAATTAAAAATAACAACACAAAAATTTATTGTGTTTATCTTTTTTTCTATTGATAAATTATTAGAAGAGCTGTATAAATACAAATATAATTAAATTAAATAATTATTTAAACAAATTAATATTTAATTCCTTAATATATGTGTAAATACTAAAAAAATTGAGTGTTATGGCTCATGGGACAGAGGACATATTAAATTTATCGTATAACTATTAATTACCAAGTAATCAACCTATCAATCGTAATAATACAATAAAAAAATATATTAATATATACACATTTTTTTACGGAATTAATATATATCTTATACAATAAAGTAGAATACTTTTAATGTGGAACTGCCACGTGTCAATAGACACCAATAATGTGGAGATTTTACGTGTCAAAGCTGCCAATGACAAGTCGCCACATGTCAAATATTTTATTT
>KE151283.1:620570-635858 GCA_000411095.1 Aethionema arabicum
CGGGTTGGATTTCGGGTGGGGAAAACCTTTGAGAGTGGTGATTGTATCGATTGATAAAGGAGAAGCGATATCAATGGCGGAGGGTAGAAAGAGAAATGGCGGTGTGGAGATTGGATTTGCGGTTAAGAAACATGAAATGGATGTTCTCGTTGATTTACTCCAAAATGGGCTTAAAAAATTATAAGCATGAGAAATTTGACTAAACCGTTGGAACAAAATAATAAAGTAATGGTTTAAACAGAGAGAATAATGATATTGATGAGAGAAAATATTGATGTTGTAAAATAATTTTATTATCTGGTAATTCTTTTTTTTTAACGCATTATCTGGTAATTCAAATTGAAAGATAGTAGTATATGATTTTATAAGAAAAAAAAAACAAATGTAACTGATTTCATATAAGGGATGTGGTGAACTGATTTCTAAACTATCTCGTTTTTATGTGGAAACTTCAATTTTTTAATTTAGTTTTTTGAATTTCAAATTTTTTTAATTTGGTTTTTTAATTTTCTGGTTAGTGAACCGTTAATTTTTACTAAATGTTTTATGTGAAAAATATGATATTTAAAAGTATTGGTTTGATTAACGAAGAAGAAGAAAAGAGATAAATACGGGTTTACAAGAGTGATTAATTTTCGCGAAGAAAAAAAGTCAAATCGAGAAAGATTGAGGTTTAAAAAACTATATTAAAAAAAATTGGGGTTTTCATACAATAGATTGGAGATTATTTTACCACATCCTTTCATATAATTATCATTTAAATTAATTTCTCTAATTAATTCCCCAATTAATGATAAAATTGTATTCCCTCCATCTTAAAATAAATTGATTTTTAAGAATTTTCATTTGTTTCAAAAAGTTTGATCTTCTTCATTATTCGAGTTTCTTAGATACATAATAATAAATTGAAGGGATTTGTAATTGGAGATCGTAAAATTTTTCGAGTTTTTTTTTTTTACTCGGCATTTTTCAAGTTCTTAATATTCAAAAATTATATAATTTTTGTAAGTATTTGTTTAATATTTTTTTTAGCTGTCACTGTAATAAGTTAGCAAACACCGATCAGTCAAATAAGTAAAGAGCTTTGACACGTTGCTTTCATGCCGTTGAATTGCCGTCAGTCCATACCTGACGTTCATAAACAACAAAGTTTCATTAAAATAGTAAAAATAGTATTGAATTTGATTTCGATTTTAATTTTCTTAATTCAACTCTTAAATTTAATTTAGGTAAGGATCTATATACAAAATTTAGATGAAAGCGACTTATTTATCACTTTATTTATGATTAATTTTAGATTGTGACAAACGAAATATGGTAATGTTATAACATTTTGACCCAAAAAAAGAATGAAAATTAATTATTTTATTTTCTTAATTACGACTCTTAAACCGTTTTATTTAATGATCTTTGTTTTTTTGCAACATAAAATTCCAAACACTAATTTTTTTATTTATTTCTGCGGTGTTAGTTGGAACGTAGTTTAACCTTTTAACTCTTCTGCAACTTTATCAGTTCTTTGTCTGAAACTTCTTCAAACATAAAGAAGAAGATGAAAAAGCTAAAAGCTTTTGCTTTGTCTTTATTTCTTTTCTTTATAATCAACAAATGGGTCAATTCTGATTCTGATTCTGTTTTTGATTCTCTTCTTAGTAATGATCAGTTTCTCAATTGCATGTCAACAAATCCCAATTCAAATCTCATAAACCCTAAAAGCTTCATTCACATATCAACTTCACAAATCTACACAAACTTTTCACAATCTTTCTCTCAAAACTACAGATTTCTGAACTTGAATTTCACAAGCCAGAAGCCGATACTTATCCTTACACCAAGAAACGAATTTGAAATCCAAAGAGCATTGCTTTGTAGCAGAAAACTTGGAGTGCAAGTAAGGATTAAAAGTGGAGGTCATGACTATGAAGGCTTATCTTACCTCTCTTCATCACAATCTCCTTTCTTGATTCTTGACCTTGTTAACCTCAGATCGATAGTAATTAACCTCAGTGATGAATCTGCGTGGGTCCAAGCAGGCGCAACGATCGGTGAATTGTACTATAAGATTGCTAAAGTGAGCAAGATCCATGGATTCCCTGCAGGGACATGTCCAAGTGTTGGAGTGGGAGGTCATATTAGTGGAGGAGGATTTGGTGCAATGATGAGAAAACATGGTTTAGCCGCAGATAACGTTTTAGACGCGCGTTTTCTAGACGCAAACGGGAGAATTTACAATAGTAGAAGAGAAATGGGTGAAGATTTGTTTTGGGCGATTAGAGGAGGTGGAGCTGCAAGTTTTGGAGTTGTCTTGTCATGGAAGGTAAAGCTAGTTAGGGTTCCAGAGAAGGTAACTTGTTTCACAATTCACCGTTCTTCAACACAAAACATGACTAATCTTGTTCATAAATGGCAATACATAGCTTCAGAAATTGACAATAATCTCTTCATAAGAGTTATAGTCCACAATTCTGGAGATCAATCTCCTCAAGCTACATTCCAAGCATTGTTTCTTGGAGGAATAGAAACCCTAGTTCCTTTAATGAATCAAAAGTTTCCAGAATTAGGGTTAGGGTTTCAAGAATGTTCAGAAATGAGCTGGATTGATTCAATAATGTTCTTCAACTGGCAAAGAGGACAACCACTAGAAACCCTCCTAAACAGAGACCAAAGATTCAATGATCTTTATTTCAAAGCAAAATCAGATTTTGTCAAGAACCCAATTCTTGAAATTGGTTTAGAAGGGATATGGAAGATGTTCAAAGAAGTCGAAAACCCGGTTATGATCATGGAGCCATTAGGTGGTAAAATGGATGAAATTGGTGAAAGTGAGACGCCATTTCCACATAGGAGAGGTAATTTGTATAATATACAGTATATGGTGAAGTGGAGAGTGAATGAAATTGAAGAAATGAGTAGAAATGTGAGGTGGATTAGGTTACTTTATAGATATATGAAGAGTTATGTGTCAGGATCACCAAGAGGAGCTTATGTGAATTACAGAGATCTTGATCTTGGTGTGAATCAAAGAGGGATTAGTACAAGTTTTGGTGATGCTAGTTTATGGGGGATTAAGTATTTTAGAGGTAATTTTAAGAGATTAGCTTTGGTTAAAGGAAAGATTGATCCTTTGAACTTTTTCAGGAATGAACAAAGTGTTCCTCCTTTGATTGTGTAATTGAAAAAACTGAGATTGAATTCTCAGACTTAAGCCAATGTGTTGTATTGTGTTCTTGGGGATATGTAGATATTGTGTTATATGAATATATGTCTAGTGAATATGTAAAATTTTGGTTTGTTTTGGTTTGGTTGGTTAAATAAAGGTATTAAATCACTTGTATTAAATAAATAAATAAATAAAGGTAAATAAATCACTTGTGCAATAATTTAGCTATTGGGTCGGGTTTGTGGCAAAAAATGATGAAAAAAATAAAATAAATACTAGTTGAAAATTTAAGTTTTTGATCAAATATGATATTTTCATTTCATTGGTTGCATAAATTTTGGTTTAGAAATTATGAAAAAAAAACTTTGGTTTAGTTTGATTTATATGAATATAACATAAATACTATTTGGGCTATAAATTAATCTCGGGTTTGATTTTTTTTATGATTTAATTTGGAAAATTTTAGTTTCTTATTATTTTATCTTAAATTCATTATTCTATTATAATATTTTTTTTTCTTTTTATAATTTGACATTAAATTATGATCATTGATATTTTTGATAAACTTTCGGTATATTCATTTCCTACGATTGCAGAAGGAAAAATTAGAGGTAATTTGATTTATGCAAATTACAAAATAAAAAGAACTGAATTATTTCAATTAACTTTGATTTCATTATAGAACAATTTTAAAAAGTATATTTATTTATGAGATTTTTGAAAAAAAAATATATACTAATTCATTAGTGTATACGAAAATTGCTACTGTTTTTTGAATTAGTGTATTTTCATAAATTTTCATGAATTAATGTATTTTTTGAAAATTATCTTGATCTTAAAAATATAGTTTCATTATGTTATGATTTCATTTATTTATTTTTACATCATTTTCTCACTATAATACTATGTTCAATTTTTCTTAAATCGAAATCTTAAATTTCATAATTCATTCTCTACCTTTTTTTCAGTCATTGGAAAATAAAGAAAAAGTTTCTAAAGTATTTTGTTTTATTGCACCGCTTAAAATTTATCTTTATAATAATTGTTAAACTATTAGCCATTACAAGAAAAAAAAATCTTGGCACAAGTTAAATGCTTAATTGATATTTTCTTTTTGAAGAAAGCCGTATAATATTAAACGAACAATTATTAGTGTCTACTTTATAAGACATACATTTATCATAAAATTAAAATTCTTGTAATCATATCCGACAAAATTTAAATTCACGCATGTGAAAATCACGCATGGCGTATCCATTTTTTACTTGTAACTTTTTTCAAATAGATCTAATTTTGATATTTTTGTATGATTTTAATAAAAATTATAACTATACTACAACATGTTACATTTAATTAATATTATATTATATTTGTAAAATATATAATATTTTAACATACATGAAATATCTCAAAGCAACTCTCTGTGAAAGGGATGAGATAGATGACAAATTTTTTAAATATCATCTATATATGTATATATAATCAACCATTGGTGTTAAGAAAATATAATTTCATTGTTACTTTAAGAACTTTAGATATAAAACATATTTATATTTATAAAGGAAAATAAAATAAAAGTGGAGAACACATAATTTAGTTTTTGATGTGATGTACGGGTTGAACTAAAAAATAAAGACAAAGTCTTTACAAGTGTCCTCTATATTTAAAAAAGATTTTTGCAAAAAGATATTTTTATATAAAAGGTTAACTTAACACAAGAAAAAAACTTAGTGGTATGCATTATATGCACAATGTAATAATTTAGAAATAAAAATAAAAACCCAACAACAAAGGACTTGACATTATATTATATAATTTGGAATTAGGTAAAGAAAAGACCAATCAAATAGAAACCATATATATATATTATTAATATTTTTCTATAGTAAATACATATATATATTTACCTTTTGCAAAAGCCTGATTTCATTGTCCAATATTATTATTCACAATAATCATATTGGTCTCATGCTTTAAAAAAGTCAATTTCACAACAATTAGTTACATTCACTTTCATTTAGTTATAATTACTTATTAAAATTACACAAATAGTTGTAATTAATCTAATTATTGCACTCAAACAATATTGTAGCCTAAAAATTAAATATTTTTGTTCCTTCTTTTATTTACCGTCATACCCTAAAAATATAACCAATCAATATAGTCTAACCAACAGCATTTAATTTTCTCTCCTACCATATTATATACTAATCAATATAGTCTAACCACTAGAAGTTAAATCCAAACCTCTATAATTTCACAATATTGTGAAAAATTAAAAAATTATCATATAAATTATGTAATTTGAATATTTTAATTTTCAAATATTGGATACATTTTAATCTTTCAATAAAATTTACTATCAATTTTGAATCCAGTGTTGTAAATTATTTATCAACTAAACAAAGTTCATAATATATTAGAAAAAAAGACATAATTCTAAAGTTTCATTTGCTACTTTATTATATGAGCTTTTGAAACTACCAACAAACACTGTTCATCACCTTACTAATTTCTACTCTACACATCGCCGACGGTCGTCGAATACAGCCACCACCGCTTTCTAATCCGCCGGAAAACCACCGTGGCCGGTGGTGACCACTGTAAACAAAAAACATTTACATGTAAAAGACTAAATTTTTCTAATGTTTACGAAGACTTATGTATCTCAGAACAAAACAGGACAGTGTCAAAGTAGCAATGGCTATGATTTTTCCACTGAATAGACCAACGAGCACTATCACTATCACAATAATCCCTTTCGTTTTATCTTCTTTTGATTCCATTAATGGCGGATTTGACTTCTCCTTCTCCTCTTCTTGATCTCTCTTTGGTTTCTCTACTGAAACCAGAGAACATTTTTCTTCTTGTTTTGTACTAATTTGCATCGTTTTCTTCTTCTTTGTATAACTCATGAGCTTCTTCACAATCTTCGATTTCAATTTCGAGCTTTTACTTTTAATCTCATCTTTCAATAACAAATCACGAATTGTGAATAAATCTTGTGCCTTTTTCATCGAATTTGATTTCTCTGATTTAGCAGCAAGAAGCTCTGGTTTTGGGGTAAGAGAAGAAACCCTTTTCGTATACGATTTTGGTACTCGAATTTCGTCTCTGGAATCCATTGAATCATCGAAAGTTTTGATTTTTGTAGGAGAAATCACGTTTTTGTTGTGAATTGAGACTGGTTTAAAGAGCGTGAACACACGCGCCGCCACGAACTCTAGGAAGAGCAGAGCTAAGGTGGAGAGAGTGATTCCGATAGTAAGCTTCTTCTTAGTACTCAACGTGAGTATCGTCACTATAATAAACTTAAACACCATCAAAACGCACCAACCGCAACCGCTACCGTTATTCTCACTTGCCTGCTTATTCTCCGCCGTTAATCCACCGCTCACGACGGTATCTTTCCCGATTGGAATCTTAACTATATCTGGATTCATCGGAGGAGCCAATTTTTGCGGCTGAGGAGACGGCGGAGATAAACGCGATTGTGAAGGTGTATAAGCGGTTGGGGCGGTTTGAGTCAGCCGTTTATGGCGTTTTGAGGAGGATTTTTTGAGACGGTCGCGATTCTTGACGAAAAGATCAATAAGTGAAGCCGGAAAACCAGTTTCGATCACCATAGACCCGCCGCGTTTCGGTGAATTTTGAAAATCCGCCATGAATCTCGAGATTCGACTCGATTTAGGTTTTTTCCATAGCAGAGACATGACGAGAAAACAAAAAGAGAAAGAAGTTTCGACTCTGTTAAGGTTTTCTTCTTCAAAGAGTTGAGAAATTAGAGTTTGGATTTATTGAAGAGATTTGGGAAAATTTGGTTAATAGGTGGAAGCATTAATAGAGGAAGTTGGAGGAGAAAGGTGTTGCGCAGAAAGTGAAGAGGAAAGATCGTTATTTAAATAACCACGAGCTAAATGATGAGTATTTTGCTAAAGAAGACGGAAAGATATAAAATATATTATTTAAATTGATTTTATATTCATATAAAGCAAATTAATAATATTTTCTGTTTTACTTTTTATTTCTTAGACGATGTTAAGTAATCAGAATAAAATATTTTTAAAAGTTTGGTTTTGAGGATTTTTATTTTTCAAAAAAGAATAATATACCGAGATGAAATTATTTTTTTATTATCTTACTTTTTTCCTAGAAATAAAATCTGGTCGGTTCGAATATTAATCGATTAACATTTGAGTTACAATGGAGTATAATATTATGAAAATACAAAAATCTTGATTAATTTTTTAAAATTTGAAATTTTGTAATGGTCGATATTAATTTGTAATTTTATATGAGTTGGCATAACCATTTATTAATGGTTTTTATTGTTTTTCAGATGCACCAAAATTAAATGTGCTATGGGAACTTAACAAAAAAGTAAATGAGCTATTAATTGTATATAAAAAATTAAATGAAGTTAGCAAGACCATAAATCCGACTACAATGCAATCTGGTCGAATACGCGAAATACAGGCTCGAAATTTATTCGTCCCGGTTTAACAATACCGGTTTTCTAAATACCAATGATAAACCGTTGTGTGATCATGGTACAGTCGAAACTGCTCTACAAGGGGATTAGGGTTTCCTGGTGTTTGCTGTTTCATCGTTCAGTTTTGACTTTGAGCTTGTAGCACCTTCTCTGCTCCCTTGATCCTTCTTCGTTTATGTCTCCGTAGGTCCTAAGATGACTGTTTCTGGAGCTCCTTTTCCACAAATTGATTAGCTCCTTTTGGGCACATTTTTTCGTTTCCAATTTCATTGATGAACTGGCAAATTCAAGATGCGGTCGCTATATTTTCGAATCGTACTATAGGAATTTGTGGATAGGTTACGAACAAAGTTAAGTTTGATTTGCGACTTATACAGTGATCTCTGTGTAGTTTGTACTATTTTAGTCTATAGATTCGAAATGTTGCGAATCTGAAGTGGATTGCAGCAGAAGAGGACCAATTCATGGCGCAATTTCTGCTTATAGTAAAAATCCTAGTCACATTGACGTTCTTGGTCGGATCAAGCTCTCCTTCGCCGTCAAATGTATATAGTGCCGGCGATCATGTTCCTTTGTTCGTCAACAAAGTCGGTCCTCTCCACAATCCGAGGTGATTCTTTAGTCTTGTGCATATGATAAACATTTGTATTCATCGGATATTGTATGACTTAGTAATCTGAAAGGAAGAGATCTCTGTTTCGAGTATACAAAGTTTGCTAATATGAATAGAAACCATAAGATGTTGTAAGAGAATGTCTAAGATATGTATTCGTTTTAGCTTTGCTTGACAACGAACTCAAAGATTGAGGTTCTTCGTTGTTTTCCTGATCTGATTTTGATTTTGTTTTTGTTTGCAGTGAAACTTATAAATATTATGATTTGCCCTTTTGCCGTCCAGGTTAAGTTTCTCAGGACAAACTCAAGTATCAGATTCTTCTTTTAGTATGTAAATTACAAGTTTTAAGTGATTGATTCAAGATTGTTTTATCTTTTGTAGAGCCTATGATTGAGAAACAGGAATCTCTTGGGGAAGTTCTTAATGGTGACAGGTTAATGAGTTCATTATATGAGCTGAAATTTCGGGAGGATAAATCTCATGCTCTATTATGCAGCAAGAGGTTAACATCGACTGAAATTGCAAGGTTCAGAGACTCTATCGCTCAAGATTTCTACTTTCAAATGTATTATGACGATCTCCCCTTGTGGGGATTTGTTGGAAAAGTAGAGGGAGATTATTTTGGGGATAAAGAGAGGCAAGCTAAGTATTATATATTCAGTCACTTAAGGTTTAATGTTCAGTACAATGCAGATAAAGTTATTGCAATCAGTAGTTTTAGTGATCCGAGTTCTATGGTCGATATATCAGAGAACATTGATATTGATATTCAGTTTAAGTACTCGGTTTCTTGGAATCTGACTTCAGAATTGTCTGAGACAAGAATGGCTAAATACTCCCAGGCTTCGTCGCATCCAATCAGCCAGAAGATTCACTTGTTCTCGTTTCTAAACTCAATAAGCGTTGTTGGTTTAATGATTGGATTGCTTTGTTTGCTCTTCATGCGCCATCTCAAGAATGACCTAAGAAGGTGATAATTTTATTCTGAGGACTCTTTTCTTGTATTGTGCTGTTTTGCATATGTTATGAAAAGAGTTAACTTCCCTTTAATGTGTTTCAGTTACTCAAATGGAGATGAAGAAGAAAATAAGGAAGTTGGTTGGAAACTTCTACAAGGTGATGTGTTTAGATGTCCTCGGAACATGTCGTTGCTTTGTGCTGTCCTAGGAACTGGTACTCAGTTGCTAATCTTGTAAGCTTCCTCTATATTCTTTTACCGGCCACTGTAACAAGTTCTGTCATGCATTTGGGTAGCTCGCTGTGTAATAGAAAAAACCAATATATTTACTTATTGATAGTTCATTTCAAGTACATTCTTATATACTTAGTGTTTCATCTTGTTAGGAGAATTTATATCAAGTCATTGCATCTTTTTGTCTTCAGGATTGTTGCTCTATTTGCATTAGCCGTCTCCGATTTTCTATATCCATACAATCGTGGAAGATTGTTGACTTCTCTTGTTGTCACGTACACTCTAACATCACTAGTTGCTGGTTACATCGCAGCGTCTTTCCATGGCCAATTCGAAGGAAACAAACAGGTTTAATTCAAGCTTCTCCTTTTGCTATTGTCAAAATCAGTACCTTGCTAATCCGTAAACATCGAAAATTATTGTTTTCTAGAAAAGGAGTGCTGTTCTTGCTGGATTACTCTACCCAATTCCTGTCTTCATAACAATTTCAGTTCTCAACACTGTTGCAATTATCTATGGAGCAACAGCTGCTTTCCCCTTTGGTACAATACTCATAATCATACTCATTTACACTGTTTTGAATCTTCCATGTGTTGTGTTGGGAGGAGTTTTAGGTCACCGTTTCAGATTAGAGTTTGAACCTCCATCTGCTATTAAAAGAATCGCCCGGGAAATTCCACCGCAGAAATGGTATGGGAAAAAAGTGTACCAAATGTTTCTTGGAGGTCTTGTGCCTTTTAGTGCAGTCGTTCTTGAATGGCATCAACTCTGCACAAGCTTGTGGGGATTCAAAATCTATACTTCACCTGAAATTATGTTTTTCACATTCATCGTCTTGATCTTGTTGACTGCAAGTGTTAGTATTATCTTGACTTATATCCAGTTATCCGGTGAAGATCATGAATGGTGGTGGAGGTATTGGATATATATTCATTTTCTATATTGAATTTCTTTGTTTTGGAATCTATTATTTATACAATTTGTTTGCAGATCAATATCTTGCGGCGGTTTCACGGCGATTTTGATGTTTTGGTATGCGGTTTTCTTCTATCTCAGGTCTAACATGACTGGGTTTCTGCAGCTGAGTTTTTACTTTGGGTATACTGCTTTGTTCTGTTATGGTCTTTTCTTGGTTCTTGGTACTGTTAGTTTCTTGGCTTCTTGGATGTTTCTTCGCCATATTTACCCTTCTGTTAAGCTTGAATAATATACAATGTTAGTTACTTGAGTAACTAGAAACATGGAAATGGTTTACATCTTTTGTATTTTAGACTCTTTGTATTAACAAAACTCACATTTTTGCTACCATGTTTTGAAATTGCACGATAAAGACCTTGTTCGTTTGCGCATTGGCCAGCGATGGGGACGATACATTACGGACGACAGGTAATGTTGTTCGTTTGGTTATATGTAGTTCTTTTACTTATGAACAATTTAAAACTCAAATCATCGAAAATTTTAGCGTTTTATTTTTTTGTAGAATTTTATCGCCAAAATTTATTGCTGATTAAACAATAGATAAACAAACATATTTAGTGACAAAACTTGATGCAAAATTCAAAAACGAAGTTGTTGAATCGACAATTACAAATCCACAATTACAGAACAAACATGACGTTAAATAGGTGTAAAATTAGAAAACACGAACAAAAGAAAAATATTTGACTTAGAATCTTGATAGAATGTGATCGTTTAAATTTAGATTTTAATAGCTTTTTAAATCCTAACTGTAAAAGTCTCATATACGAAAAAATTTATATCTACAACTAATTTCTCTTTAATGAAATTCAATTTGTGTAAATAAAAACTAATGTGTTAATAGATTTAACATTAATACAAATAGAGACGAGTAATTTCCATTATATATAGTCACAAGTATGATTATTTTGTTTTTAGAATAATTAATAACAAAAATATCTGCGGACAGCTATTTTGGAAAATGCTCGGCTGTAATACAGCGCAGAAGTCAGAGAGTAGGAAAACGAATTATATAAAAGATTTACGCTATTATTGGGAAAGAAAATAAATTACAAGGGTAAATTTGCAAATTTTGTCATAAAACTTAAAGTTAGAAGACGTAAACTATATATAGGTGATTATTACCCATTCAAAGGCCCTATTTCTTTTAAACCTAACGAGCGCTCCATTTTCTCATCCTTTCTCGAGAAAAAACAAGAGTCGATCTCAAGGAGAGAAAAAAAAAGGTCGTGAGAAAATGAGAGAAATCCTCCATATCCAGGGTGGTCAATGTGGAAACCAGATCGGTGCAAAGTTTTGGGAAGTCATTTGTGACGAGCACGGTATCGATAACACCGGTCAGTATGTCGGCGATTCAGATCTACAGCTTGAACGGATCGATGTCTATTTCAATGAAGCTAGCGGTGGGAAGTATGTTCCGCGTGCCGTCCTCATGGATCTGGAGCCTGGAACCATGGATTCGCTTAGATCGGGACCTTTCGGGCAGATTTTCCGTCCGGATAATTTCGTGTTTGGGCAGTCCGGAGCCGGAAATAATTGGGCGAAAGGTCATTACACCGAGGGAGCGGAATTGATTGATTCGGTGCTTGATGTTGTGAGGAAGGAAGCTGAAAACTCCGATTGTCTGCAAGGTATGAGACGCGCTCGTTCAATATCTGTTCGTATTTGAGTGCCTGATATTTTCTTATCGTATCATTTCAAATCTAAATCTGCTGCTATCATTTACATTTTGAATTTGGACAAGTTTCTTATTCTGTGAGTTTTTTCCCCGATTGTAGATCTGATTGACATCTCAGAAATTCCTTATCCAGCTGTATTCATTTTGGTTTGCCTTGGATCCTAGAACTATAACAATCAAAATCATTTTGATGTCTTGGTTGATGAGTATAGCGATGGAAACGCGAAACAAATTTGTCACATTGCTATCGCATCATCCTCTGATACATGTTTTAATCTTGAAACAGGTTTCCAAGTTTGTCATTCTCTGGGTGGAGGAACTGGGTCTGGCATGGGAACTCTTCTTATTTCTAAGATAAGGGAGGAGTACCCAGATCGTATGATGATGACCTTTTCTGTGTTTCCTTCACCTAAGGTCTCTGACACTGTTGTTGAGCCATACAATGCAACACTCTCTGTGCATCAGCTTGTTGAGAATGCCGACGAGTGTATGGTATTGGATAATGAGGCTCTTTATGATATCTGCTTCCGTACCCTCAAGCTTGCCAATCCTACATGTGAGTAATCTATTTCTTATTCAGAAAACAGTTTTACCTCACAGAATCTCATAAACATGATCATCTTATGCTGTTTAGATATATAGTTTCCCATTGCTAGATAGCCATGCAACATGTATATTCGAATTTGTAATGTATACTTGAGTACTGACTTTTCTTCTTTCTTTTGTGCTTCTTTAGTTGGTGACCTCAACCATCTCATCTCAGCTACCATGAGTGGTGTTACCTGCTGTCTCCGTTTCCCTGGTCAACTAAACTCAGACCTTAGGAAACTTGCTGTGAACCTTATCCCTTTCCCACGACTCCACTTCTTCATGGTTGGTTTTGCCCCATTGACATCCAGAGGATCACAACAATACAGTGCCTTGAGTGTCCCTGAACTCACCCAACAGATGTGGGATGCAAAGAACATGATGTGTGCTGCTGATCCCCGTCATGGTCGCTACTTAACTGCATCTGCTGTTTTCCGTGGAAAGCTGAGCACAAAAGAAGTCGATGAGCAGATGATGAACATCCAAAACAAAAACTCATCATACTTTGTAGAATGGATCCCAAACAACGTCAAATCCAGCGTCTGTGATATCGCACCAAAGGGTTTAAAAATGGCTTCCACTTTCATAGGAAACTCAACATCAATCCAAGAGATGTTCAGGCGTGTGAGTGAACAGTTCACAGCTATGTTCAGGAGAAAGGCTTTCCTTCATTGGTACACTGGAGAAGGCATGGATGAGATGGAGTTTACTGAAGCAGAAAGTAACATGAATGATCTTGTTGCAGAGTATCAGCAGTACCAGGATGCTACCGCCGGAGAGGAGGAGTACGAGGAGGAAGAAGAGGATCTCGAGTAAGTATCGAGATGACAACTTCTTTCATGGTTTCATAAACCTGTAAGCTGCACGTATTTTTCCTTTTGTTTCTATGACTTCATTCGTAATCACTTTCTTTCGCTCATCATGTGTGTTCTGTTGTTGAAATCCGAACTTGTTATGGAGTTG
The DNA here is from genome assembly GCA_000411095.1 of Aethionema arabicum. Lineage (NCBI taxonomy): Eukaryota > Viridiplantae > Streptophyta > Magnoliopsida > Brassicales > Brassicaceae > Aethionema > Aethionema arabicum. The sequence goes on from KE151283.1 coordinate 634,238, forward strand.
AATTTTTGCTTGTATTGCCTTATTTGTTTGTCAAATGAAAATATTGTTTTGTTTTTGTTGGGTATTCGGTTAATTGGTTTTGTTTTGGTTCGGTTTTTTCGATTTTTGTTTCTTTCGGTTTACAAACAACTAGAACCGAATTAAAAACCGAATTAATTTCGGTTATTATGCACAGGATTAACTATCAGTAATTCTCCTATCAACACGTCATTAAAAGTTAAATTTTGGAATACATGGATATTCATAAAAAAAATGTTTATTATAATTTATCGAGTTGAACCAATAAAATGAAAAGGTGGTAGAGAAGAAGAGAAAAATGGAGAGTTCAAACTGTTTCCAAGGTGTAAAATAAGACGAGAAAGCAGTATTGTAATTCATTTGGATTTTTTTGTTAGTACAATTTTACTAATTTTTTTTTAATTTTCAACAACAAAAAAATTATATTTTATTGATTTTCTGTAAAAAATACTAACTAATTAGAGATTTTTTCGGAATCAAGATCAGCAACATATAATTTTAATATCCTCTCTTACGCATTTAAAATAATTGTTTAGTTTATTTTTTCAAATTTTCTTCAATGTTGTTAGAAACGTTTTTTTTTTTTCAAATTTTATTAAACATCGTTCAAAATAGTAATTGGAGTTTCATTCTATTATTAAATCAAATATTAATTCATTTAAAAAATTTAAAAATATTCTAGATACAATCGATTTTCTTTTATTTAAAAAAGATTATTTTATAATATTTATAAATTTTCTATTATCTTTTTTGAAATTATACTAATAAAAAATAAATAAATATATTACAAATCGTATAACAAAGTTTTAAAAATTTAATATTAACAAAAATTAAAATACTTACGTAAATTTACAACAACTAAAATAACCTTTAGAAGATTTCTTCGGTAAAATGAAATTGTATTTCAATTTACGAAGATTTTTTATAAATAGTTAATTAGACATATACAAATTTAAATTATTGACATAAAATTTCCAATATAACAAAAATTAGACATTTTAGTCAAGGTTTGAAATTCATAATATAGCAATATATTTTATTTAATTAATACTCATTATGTTTCATTTAAAAATAAATTTATGAAAAAATATTACGTAATTGTTAATTTGATAAGAAATCAAATTATTTAAAAACACATTACTTAAAAACAAATTACACTAAAACTTGTCACCACTATAAAATTACACAATATAATGTAGAAAAACAATAATTACTATTAAACATGAATAGTTTTTAATTTTAAATCTTTAAATTTAAACAAATCTAAATACTAGTATATATATATGTGAGCCATGGGTAAACAATATGGGTTAAATTTCAAATTAAATAAAAAATGGATCAAAGACGAGGTCTCCAATAATTAAACCGCGTAGATTGGAATGCAGAAGCCAAAATTTATACTCGCGATGATGATGGACATATGTGGGAGAAAATTATTTTTGCGTCAAACAACGAAACTGGTAAAACCTACAAATGCAAGAGGGGTCAAACCTATGCTGCGATAAAGCACGTCATCGGAAAAAATCAATTTTATTAAAAAAAAATCAATTTTATTAGAAAAATATAATATTATATAAAAAATATAGTTATTATATATATATAT
>KE151285.1:14572-29398 GCA_000411095.1 Aethionema arabicum
TTTGTGATAAACATAATTCACAAAATCCCTTAATCCTCATAAAACTTAAGTCACAATTATTAACTAGAATTCTTTCTTAATTTCTAGATAATTATCATGAGCATATTACACTTTATGAATTAATCTAATGCTTTCAACCATGCTATGATACCACATGTAAGATTAATTTATGGTGTATATAAGATTATTTATATGCACACAACAATAATATACATGACCCCTAAGATCTTTAAGCGATTAGATTAATTATATAATATGATCATGATGCATAAGGACAATTATCGGAGTACCATCCACTCATTGCGGTGGAATGGTCGGAACCTCCTTCGTAAGTGGTGGTGTCCTCCTTTGATAACTTCGGAAGTGGAGGATGGCACCTAGAACTTAAGTTTGGAGATTAAGTTTCTCTCCCCTTGGCTATAAACCTTTCTTTACTTAATGTGTTGTGCACTTAACTTGTGATGCCAATATGATGGGCTAGAGGCATGTATTTATAGGTGGGGAGAGGACCTAATTCCTTTAGATTCTTTAATTCTAACCATCCATCATAGTTAAGCCTAAGGTGACAAGTGTTTAGACAAGTGTTATGCAATAACACTTGCTCAATGTCAAAGCTTAAACATGTGTCATGCCAAGTGTTAAACTATGGCTCTTTAATACATGCATATACTTTAGGTTTAACATGTGTTATTGCCACTATTCTCTTTCCATTCTAACTCTTGTCCATAATTACATAAAAGGAATTAAACTTCTCATTATCCATTATACATTTGGTTTATCAAAATAATTAAGATTAGCACTCCCATAAGAAAACATGGATTTACTAATGACCACACTTATAGGAAAGGAATAAAACATAATATTCCTTACAAGGGTATCTTACTCAGACGAAACCTGAGCTTCCTGCTGATAACAAAGATCCATATGTGTTGGCCACTGTGGATAACTGGACGCAAGGTGACCACATGTGCAAAGCTTACATTATGAGCCGCCTGGTAGATCAGCTGTTCAATGTGTACAGTGAGATCGAGACTTCTACAGAGTTGTGGGAAGTCCTGGATCAGAAGTACAAAACCTTCAATGTGGGCTCAGGAAAATTCGCTATTGTGAAATTTCAGAACTTTTCCATGGTGGACTCGAAACTCATTATGGGCCAAGTTCATGAGCTGCAGATGATGGTTCAAGCGATAGCACATGAAGGAATGAAGATCTGTGAGACTTTCACAGTGAACTGCTTTATCGAGAAGCTTCCCCCTGGTTGGGCAGACTTCAAGAACTATCTCGCTTTCAAGCAGAAGCCACTAACTTTGGTTAACTTGATATCTAGGCTGCAGAATGAGTCGCTGAAGCGTGAAAAAGCTGATTCGTTTCCTATTCATGATTCGAATGTAGCTGAATACCAGAAGAAGAGGAGAGGAAACTCGAACCCTCACAAAACTGAGTTGAACAAAGTTGTTGGTCAAACCTCCACAGGTTTCAAGAAGCAAGGACAAAACTCTGGGAAGAAATCTGGTTTTTCAGGGAAGTGTAACAACTGTGGAAAACAGGGACATCGCGGAAAGGATTGTCGCAACAAACCTAGGGAAAAGAATCAGGCCAACCTGACAGAAGCTGATCTGTGCGCAGTAGTCACAGAAGCTAATGTGGCTGAAGAAAATCTCGAGCTTTGGTGGTATGACACAGGTGCTACCACGCACATCTGCAATGATAGGACAATGTTCAGCACCTATCAGAAGAGCAAGAAGGAAGATCATCTGCTGATGGGCAATGTATCCCAATCAAAGACTAAAGGCACTAGAAAAGTGATCCTGAAGATGACATCAGGAAGGGAAGTCACTCTCACCAATGTGAAGCATGTTCCAGATATGAGGAAGAATCTGATCTCTGGCACTCTGTTGAGCAAGCACGGATTTGCCATCAACTTCGAGTTTGATCAGCTTATTCTTAGGAAGAATGGTGTTTTCATTGGAAAATGTTATGTTAAGGAAAAGTTGGTCAAAATGTGTGTAATGGTCGTCCCTCGAAACAATGATGTATCTAGTTCCGATGTTGCAATGAATAAGAAATCTCTTGCTTAATTGGTTGAGTCTTCTAACATTTTACATGAAAGATTAGGACATGTGAATTAGAAATCTATACAAAGACTTATGAATTTGAATCTAATCCCTAAATGCAAAATTAACAAAGACAAATGTGAAATTTGCGTTCAAGCAAAGCTCACTAAAACACCTTCCCCTCGTGTCGAAAGGACAACTGAACCTCTAGGCTTAATACACACAGATTTGTGCGATTTGAAATACGTACAAACTAGAGGCTTCATACGTTAGAATCTCTACTTGTGAACTCATTCTCTCAAAACATAATAATTTTAAGCCAAAATGACAAAAAAATAATAATAATTATTGTCTAGTATTAATTTAATACTTCATTATTGTAAAAGTTCATTTAATTTTCAATTTGTAAAATATAATCAAATAAAATTATAATTTTTTTTATGAACATAACAATTAACAAATTAATCACAACGACGGTACATAAAATCAAAAAATTTATCGTAAAATCTGAATTTAACGATGAATTTTGAAGAATTAATGTCCACAACATTAAATTCGACATATTAAGTGAAACTTTATTTTACTATATTTTACATATCGAAGATTGCATTAATTTTTATAATATATGGTAGATTAAAATAATTATTAACAACAGTAAATAAGTTTTTAATATTAGTCATATTCAACTTTAATACCGGTTTAGTTTTTTTTTTTTGTTACATAAGATGAAAAATAATATAAGTAGTTTTTAAATAGTTAATTTAGAGAAAACAAGGATCTAAATTTTGATANTCAATTTGTAAAATATAATCAAATAAAATTATAATTTTTTTTATGAACATAACAATTAACAAATTAATCACAACGACGGTACATAAAATCAAAAAATTTATCGTAAAATCTGAATTTAACGATGAATTTTGAAGAATTAATGTCCACAACATTAAATTCGACATATTAAGTGAAACTTTATTTTACTATATTTTACATATCGAAGATTGCATTAATTTTTATAATATATGGTAGATTAAAATAATTATTAACAACAGTAAATAAGTTTTTAATATTAGTCATATTCAACTTTAATACCGGTTTAGTTTTTTTTTTTTGTTACATAAGATGAAAAATAATATAAGTAGTTTTTAAATAGTTAATTTAGAGAAAACAAGGATCTAAATTTTGATAGATTTTCTATGATAAACCGACTATTATAGTAAATCTCTATAGACCAAAACTCAAATATAAAGAATATATTGTCTTCATTATTATAACATTTTTTTCTCTCAATTATAATATTTGTTTTTTTGTATTATAAGAACATTTGTTTTTTTTCGTGTAATGATAACATTTGTTTTTTTCCGTATTATAATAACACCCGTAGTACCCCTACTATGCAGAGGATTTTTTTGGTGATAATATAAGTTAAACAAATTTAGTTAAATAATAAGTTTATAGAGGATTAGTCAATTTAGATTTGTCTCCTTGTTTAAATTTAAATAATAGATTTAATAATTTAATTTTAGTATAAGAGTATAGAGAGAAATAGTCAAATTAATTAAAATTTAATGTAAAATATATATTTTGATGTTTTAGATGCCTACTTTATTTTATGGGAAAAAAAATGTCTACTTTATTTAGTTAATTAAGGAGAGCAAAAAAAAGTATGAAATTAAATAGTTGTTGCTTACGTAGAAAAAGAACAATAATAATTTCTTGTTTATAAATATAAGGATAAGGGTTTTTTGTTTTGAGAAATATTATTACAATTTAAATCAAAATAATTTCTTTTTACAAAAGATTAAAGTTTTATAAAACTAATTAAATAAAAATTATAAAACTTAAATTTGACATGGATGTTTAATTTTATTTGTTTATATAATAGAATTTTATTCTGTTCTATACAAAGAAAAATTTAAATTTAACTTGTTGTTGAATTTGAATTTAAAATATGAATGAAAAAATAAACAACTTAAAAATAAAGCAAAATGTGAAAATTTATATTTATTGTTAGAGAAAAAAATGTGATCTGACAAAAAAAATGAATTAATGAATCTAAAACAAAAATTATAACTTATTGATTAGTTATTTATATTCCGTATTATAATAAGTTAATAACTTATATAGTTATATTCCGTATTATAATAACATTTGTTAATAACTTATTTTTAGTTAGTTTGTGACTAATTTAAATTTAGCTATATTATTTCCTAACATTAGCTTTTGCTTTCCTAAATTTTGCTTTTGTCTTGCTTCACAGCAGCAAAATCTACATGGTGTCAGTCTCTGCTCGTGCTTCTAGATGCAGCTTGCTCCTCGATTCTACCAGAAGAAAACAAACCCTAAATTGTGGCTCAATCTAGCTTTCTTTATTCTTCTCCATTCTATCACAGCTCCTGAAATCTCATGTCAACCCTAATTCTCGCTGAAATGCCTGTTACCCCTCTGAACTAGCTGAGCAAATGGATGTGTGAGATTTGAAGCGAGATTTCTCAAGCTTCGCAACTGCTGATTTGATTCTCTTGAAATTCGTTGGACAAAGAAGAAGCAGAGATCGATTGGTGGATGGTAATGGCGACGTCTAACCTTAACAGGCTTCCTCTTCGAGAACGGGTTTGTGTACTCTTCTGTTTTCTGAAATTCTTTTAGCTTGAATCTATTTGAACTTGTTTGTTACTTTCGAATGCTTTGGCCTAGATCCTGAGATTCTCGTTGTATCCTAGATTGAGGAAATATCATTCGTTGCTTCTCTGTCTATTCGGTAGCTAGATTTCGTTCCGAGCTAAAATGGCGCCGGAGATTTAATCCACTGGCAATTAAGTGAATCATTTTTGCCGCCATCATCAGTCTTATATGCAATTTTGATCACTCACAGTAAATATTTAGGGTTCTAGTTTACGATCTACTCTCGAATTGCATCAAACTAAAATCTCAGTTCAATTCTTGGTAGAAATTAGTGTGTAAATTGATCTTGATGTGGACATATCTATTTTTGACATTTCCTTGAGAAAATTAAGTCTTCGATTGCTGTATATTGAACAAGACAGGTCTCATCATATACCTCTGTAAATTGTACCTACTCATTGCTTCAAAATCTTTGTTTGACGAAAGACTCACTTGCTATTTATAGATCTTCTTGATATCTGCACATCGGTATACAGATATGTAGAAGAACTAGTGCAATTTTGCGTTTGTTTATTAGCCAGATTCCAGTATGTTTCACATTTTTTGTATTTACAGAGTTTTGTGATTTCTAATGATTTTTACTATTTTGGCAGAGGAAACGTTGGGTTGGGTGTTTTAAAGCTTTTCATTGTTTTGGTGCAAAAAAAGGAGAGAGGCGTATTGTGCCAGCTTCCAGAATACCTGAGGGTAGTGTTGCAGCTGGTCAATCAAATCAACCTCAGGCTGCAGGATTGAGTAATCAAGCTAGATCTATTCTTGCTCCGCCTTCATCACCTGCTTCTTTCTCACATTCTGCTGCTCCTTCGACAGCTCAATCGCCAAATTGTCTGCTATCTTTATCTGCTAACTCACCTGGAGGTCCTTCATCTTCAATGTTTGCAACAGGACCGTACGCTCACGAGACTCAATTAGTCTCACCGCCGGTTTTCTCAACCTTTACAACGGAGCCATCTACTGCTCCTTTGACTCCTCCTCCCGAGTTAGCGCACCTCACTTCTCCCTCTTCACCTGATGTCCCATATGCTCGGTTCTTGACATCTGCCAATGATCTTAACAAAACTGAGAAGGTCAATTCTATTTCTGCAAACGATATTCATGGAACTTATGGGCTGTATTCAGGCGGTTCTGCAAGAAGTCTAAGATCTCCAATCTCACGGGCTTCGGAAGATGGTTTATCGTCATCATTTCCGGAGCGTGAGTTTTCGCCACGATGGGATCCTTTGCTTTCTCCACAAGCAGACAAGTATTCAAGAAGCGACTCTAGCTATGCACAAACACCTGAGACAAATTGTACTCCAAAGGCATCCGGAGGATCAAATTTCTTCTGTCCGGCTACATTTGCTCGATACTATCTGGATAATGATGCTCCGTTTTCTCATACTGGTGGTAGACTTAGTGTCTCTAAGGATTCAGATTTTTATCCAATGGGTGGAAACGATCAGGATCATAGGCAGACAAGAAGCATTTCGAAGCAAGATATGGACGAACTAGAAGCATATAGAGCTTCGTTTGGTTTTAGTGCTGATGAAGTCATTACTACAGGCCAATATGTGGAGATCACAAATGTGAACGATGACTCCATGAGACCACGAAACTTGGATGCAATTTTAGTAAACTGTAATAGTAGTGCTGCATCAGAAAGTCGAGGGCTTAATTTGCACGGGTCAGAGGCTAGCTTGGACTGTCAAATAAGTGGTGCAGTAGAGTCAGAGATTAGAGGGACTACACAAGAGCAGCTCGAGTTGTACAACGGTAATGTCATAACTGAGTTCTCAAAATGAGGGTTTAAGGCAAATTTACTTCGACTAGATTTGGTTGAACATGTCATATAAGTGTATACATGTATAGGGTATGTTCATTCTGCCATAATGGAGACAACGACGAAAATTGATGTTCGTTTTGTTATCATCGACTTAGCGACTTGTCTCTGATTTTGGTTGCTGAGTTTTGTCGCTGAACATGTTTGTTTACTTGTTCTGTCGATGACAAGTTTAAGCAACAAAATTCAGCGACAGAAAATTGAATATTAAAACTTTTAGTGATTTGAAAGTTTAAATTGCTCGTTGTCGAACGAGTTATAGGTAAACAAACATCATTTTTCGCTTGTTGTTGGTCGTCAGGGACAGCTAAACCAACAACATTACGTGTCAATTGTTGTTGGTTGCTGATGCGTAAGCTAATAAAGCCATATACACGTATATAGGGTCTATTTGTTTGCCCCTCACGCGACAAATAATGTTGTTCGTCTAGTTGTCACTGGCGACAAACGTCGAGTGACAGCAGTAAAGTCTTGTTTGTTTACATGTTGCTGGTTTAAAACGATTATGAATTTTTGTGGCGCTTGCTCTTCGCTGCCTCGAGACAAAGAAACGAATAGACCCATATTGTATATGCACATTCTGTGTGTGTTGTCTGTTCTTGATTGTTCGTATGTTGTGTGAAGCAGATGAGAAGCGGGAGAGGGAAGTTGGGTACATCTCAGGATCGAGCACACCGGGCGGTGCAGGGGAAGCAAGGACAAGCAGAAAGCACGTGATGGGTCTGTGCAGTTCAGATGCAGAAATAGATTACAGAAGAAGTGGACGAAGCAAAGGAGATGTTGCGTGGCATCACTATTGACGACTATTCACTAGTAACCCTTTCTTCTTTCTAATCTTTGTTCTTCTAGAGTTTTTGATTTCTTTCATTCTCTTTTGCCAGAACAAAGTTAGCTTTGGGGTCTGTCTGGTGTTTAGTAAAAAAAATATAAATAATAATTATATAATTGTATACGTATAGTGCACAAGAAATGACTCTTTCTAAGATTTCATGGCTTGATAGTTTACTTATGGGCGTGCATATCGGTGTCGTTGCTGAATAAAAGGACTCTCTGATCTTTTTCTAATTAGACTCGATAGATTGATTTCAAAATTCCATCTTTGGCGGTAGAAATAATGCGACTTTTTTTTGTTTTTTGTGTTTTGGATAACGAAATAGCTTGTCGGGCAACATTTTCGGGTACTCTACCCATTTCTTAAAGTATTTTAACATGTTTAACCACAACTATCCAATTTTTGGTATCCTTTCTTTGAATCGTATGTGTTTGCATTAAAAGATCTTTAAAAAATTGGGATCGCTGTGAAATAACCTCCAACCTATATGGTTTTCGTGTGATAACCCTTAAGTTTTTTATTAATAAATAAACCTCCAACATTACGTTTTTTTTTTGTGAAATGCAAAAAGTTTGGGGGTTATCATGCAAAATCCACATACTTAAAGGTCATTTTACAGCAATACCAAAAAAAATTGATATGATTCAATCACAAACCTATTTGAATGTAGCAGACCGGGGCTTTAAGATCATAATATAAATAATGAGAATTTTTTTTATCTTTTGGATCACGAGATGGTTTCATTAAATTAAATGCAAATTAAGTGCAATCATGTATTGTAGAGAGGAAGACAAAAACAAACAAAAGTTTCTCTCTAAGCTCTCTATTTACACTTGAAAACCCAAAATCTCGTAATCAAAAAACAAATACATACAAAGCATAGAGTAATAAACTAAGTAGAGAAGAAGAGATTCTCATATTCCAAGATTCCCTCTAAGTAATTCTCCATGGATAACATAACGGAAATTGGAATCTTGGTCGATCCAACGAATGAATCTTCCTTGTTGCTTTTTTTGAACAACATTTGTCATTGTCTTTCTTTGTGTCTCTGGTAAACATCCTGATATGGTGTTAAAGAGTTCAGACATGTCGAGAGATGCGTCTTTCCCGTAATTGTAAAACATCTTCGGTAATAAAATCTTTCTCTCTTTCTCAAATCTCACGTTTGTTCTGATGAAGACTTCTCTTGCTTGCCTAAGTTCTTTAAAGATTCCTCCTGATGTATAGCATTGAACCTGATGAACAACCACCATTTCTGCTTTTTAGATCGGGATTATGGTATTTCAGGTATTGAGCTATAGTGAAACAATCTCTCAAATATCAAAAAAAAAAATTTTAACTTCAAGTCGGGCTATAAGTCCGGCGTAATAGGCAAAACCCACAACATGGTGGGTTTGAATCAAAATTATTTTTTGAACCCTGGACTTTGATAATCCGATTTTTTTTACTTTTTTTACCATAAGACAGACCCTATAGCCACAACGGCAGCGGGGTAGAGTCAGATAATCGGATTTTTTAAAACCTTAAATGTTAATAATCGGGGTTTTAAACCGAAATCTCAAATTTAAACTTGAAATTATAGTATAATTGATTCAAATTTAGATGAAATTTGGGTTAAAAATTTTAAGATTATGGTTAATTTTTGTGTTTAAAATTTAATTTTGATTTAAAAATCCAATTTTCAAAGTTTAAAAAACTGGTTTGATAGCTGAATATTTGTTTTCACCAAATAAACTATTTAAGGGTGCAAAATAGCATAATATCTTTTAAGTTTCATGAGATCAAATGAGAAACTAAACAAGTTGTTTCGTTTTGTTTAGTACCATTGGGTCAGTTGATGCTCCGGTAGAGAGGGCAAAGCGAAGCAGTGGCTCTGCATAGTCCAATGCATAACTATGTCCACCATTACTTGTCTTTGAACTCTTACTTGGAGAAAACAGCGTCCGAAAACGCTATCATTCACAAAATAGAAACGTATATAAACAATTAAATACCTGTAACGAGCAGAGATTCAAGATGAATCCGCACAAAGACTTAATCAACTTACAGATGCTGAATGGCCTGTGTGAATGCCCAATATCGAGCTCTGGATATCGTCTGCATTTACTTGCTTCCCTCCTATGTTATATGCTGCCTGGACAAGGTTAACGTATATAACTTCCTGTTAAACAAAACCTCAAATGACCAAAGATCTAATACAATATATAGGGTATGTTCGTTTGCCGGTCGTTGCGAGAAGGACAAACAACAAGTAATATTGCTTGTTTAGTTGTCGCCGCTGACAGCAATAAAGTCTTGTTTGTCTATATGTCGTTAGTTCAGCCACAAACGATTTAAAATTCAGATTGCTAAAACATTTACCCTTAATTTTTAATTGTCAAAATTTGCCATCGAACCAACAACTAAGAAACAAACATAAATTTTCGTCATTGTCGCTCGTCTAAACAAAATGGCCCATAAAGTAATGTTTCTTATCTCGTACCTTCAAGATCATTGCGGTTGTCTTACGTTCATGATTTCCATAGACTATATACGCCTGTAGAAGTTAAACAACTTATAAATCACAAATGATAAAACAAAGTAGCTTAAAGAGATCTGATCTGCTGATTTCTTACGTGCATCACCAAAGCATTATGAATGTTGATCCAGAACGCAAGCTTTTCTTCTCTAGTCATCTTTGCTGGATCAATTTTCTCAAGTCTTTGAATCAATGATCTAAGTTCAAAAAGAGTTAGTTAATTAGCCACTTTCAAAACCAGTGTAATGCAAACTTTTTTTCACTGCAGAATCCTCACCTGAAATTCTGAAGTTTACTCTCTACTGACTTCAAAGTATCTTCATCTAAGCAAAGCTTGTGTATAACAACTCCAAGCTCCAGTTCACACTCTTCATTCATATCTCTAGACTGTTCATTACTGCTAACACAGATGCTCTTTGAGATGTTGAGCAATCTGCTATGTCTGTTTTCTGAGAGATTGAGGTATATAACACTCATAAGTCTCACAATTTCTTCAGAGAGTTTATTAGGAGTGTTGAGACCATCAATCAGGTGAGAAACACCAAGAAGCTCAGCTAAACTCATGTTACCAGAATCAGACCTTTTCATATTCTCCTGAAACGATTCAGAATCACAATGTATCAAACAAACTGTATCTACATCAGAAATGTGCATCTAGAGAGAAGATCATTCACCATTTGAGACGACGATCTAAAGGTTGAACAGAGGCTACGCCTACAAGAGATAGACGTCTGAGAAACAGAAGAAACTCGTTGATTGTGAAATTTCGCCGATGATTTGTGGTTAATGGGATCTGGTGAAGAAGGTGGAGGAGTCTTTAGGCAAAGCGAAGAATCATTTCGTGAAACGTCTAATAATGATGTTGGCAAATGATCTCCAAACGATGTTCTGTAGAGTGACAGTAGATACCGCTCTAACTGTAAGATTTCAGTCTCTAGCTCCGCGATCTCCGTCTTCAGTTCATCACTAGACTGCAAAATCCAGAGGAGAAACGATAGATGAACACGCATGTAAACTAAATATAGAAAAACAAATACGAAATTAACCTTAGGCGGAGTCGAGCAATCATCGCTGCAATTTGCTTTCTCCACATCCCAGAGAGGAGATTTCTTCGCAGACTGATTTTGGTGACGATTGAATAACCAATTAACTTATACTTCAAGGAATCAAGTGTTCATCGAATTCATAAATAGCGAGAACAACTTACAGTGGTAGACAATCTGGGAGACGCGAGATTTTGGAGAATCTTACTGTGAAATGCTCTGCAAGATTCACAAAGCTAATAATTAATCGAATAAGAATCGATTAGAGTTTTGATTACACTCGCGAAACGCAGCTAATTACCTTGGAGTACTGAGCTGGGAAGAGGAGGAGGAAGAAGAGAAGGAAGAAGATGAATAGGAAGAGTAGCGATCATTCATGGATGGCATTTTAGTATTCCGAAATGGAGGTCGAAATCGAGAAATCTGCTGCTTCTCTTGTGTGATTTTGAATTGTGAGATAGGAGAAATTAAGGTAATAAAAAGGGAGAGTGATTGAGATTTGGTAGACGAACGACACTACGAGTTGCAGAGAGAATCAAACAGAACCACGAAGAACGAAAGCTATTTCGAAACCAAAACCCAGAAAATAAATAATTATTTTATTTTTTGGTGAAGAAGATGACCCACTCCGCTTGCTCCCGCTGCTATATACAAACAAAGATAAGTGTCTATTTTTTGTTTCCTCTTAATAAGATATTTTTTTTTTTACTTTTTATACCAGCTTAATTGATACCATATTGTTAAAAAAAAAAATTGATACTATATTCATATTTCAATATTATTTTTTTAAAATATTGATTTTTAATATTCATATTTCAATGTTTTTCCATCGACCTGAAGATTTGGTAGGTCGGTTGATTAAAGGAATTATGAAGAATTTTTGTTGTATATTAAATTTTTAGATTTGCAAATATTGTATTTCTAATGCGCCGTTACTATTTCATTCAATATTTCTACATTTTTACATTTACAAAAAAAGAAAATTTTAAAAATAATTAATTTGACAAAAAATAGAATTATATAATTTCTATTTATAAATTTAGTAAAAGTATATTAATCATTAATTTAGGGGTATTGTTTGCACTAAAAAAAATCATAAATTTGCACAAAAAGCAGAAACTTTAAAATGTTGTACAGTATGTTTTTAACATATTCAGAAATTTGGTACAGTACGATATTTAATCGATGTTTAAGAAAATAGTAATATATGATTTAAAATACAGCATTACAAATTTTGTAGGCTAAACTAGCTAGCTGTTGCTAATGTAATTTGTTACATTAACATAATTATATTAAAACAGAGTTAACAAAAACTAGCTGGTTGTAAATCTCATGATTCAAAATAAGATGCACAAAAAGAAAAGTTAGTGTTTTTGTGCCTGCAATGGTGAAAACTTAACATTTATTTTACGATTTTTCCTGAATTAATTTAAAGTTCTGAAATCTACCAAATATTAAATTTGGGTTAGTTTGGTTTAATGTTAATGTTAGTTACCGTAACCTAATTAAATAATTAATAAATGGATATTGAATATTAAAATTATAGGAAGACGTTAACGTGGAGGATCCGATGGTGTTGAATAGTTCCATGTCAGATCTCTGGAAGCTTCATGAAATTGAGTGCCGAGTCACATGAAACACTTTCTTATCATTTATTTTTGTTCACTAACCCAATCTCACACATTATTTTAACATCGTATCAATCACAACTTAGTTTTATTATATATATGGACCACAAACCGATTTTATAAAATGAATTATAGTAGAGATTATCAGTCCACTTTGTTTCGACCACACTCTTTTATTTTATGTGCTAACAAATATATAATCTATAATTTTAACAAAAAAAAATTATATTTATAATGTAATTTTATAGACACATAATGCAACTTACGTAATGTTTTACGGAAAACATAGAGTTTCAATTCAAAATCAATTTACCGTAAGCTAATTAGTACATCTCACTTAGAATATGTTCATCAGAGACACTAAACACACAAAATTTGAGACATTCTAGTGTCTCCAATAAAAATGCTCTTCTATATATTTAGTTTGTAATTTGTTTATGTGTTTTTCTTGTTTTAGGTTACATATTGTGGGATCGATTGGGAAGGTTTTAGTAAAGCGGTAGCTATAAAAGATTGAAGCAATAGGCTACTGAAATTATAAACGGCTAAATTTTATATTAAAATTATTTGATTGATAAAATTATGAATTGTTAGACATAAAATTATTAAAAATAAATATATTAAAAATAGACATATAATAAACGTGAATAAAAAATTAATTAAATATATAAGGAAATTAATTAAACATGAATAGTTTAAAGAGGTTACATGCACAACTCGGGAAAAAACTCCAACGAAGAGTTTAAAGGTAAATGGTTTTTAGACTCCCTCACAACTAGATCTCCTTAACACTTTACTAGTCAAACGTGATTGACATTTAAAAAACTTAAAACCCAGTTAAAAATCTTATCAATAGGGGTAATCAACCCCTATGTTGTATTCTATGTAAATGTTTTTCTAATGAAATTAATGAGAAACCTGTAATTAACATGATAATATCTATTAATTTAACATCTAATTCTTTCAATAATATATAATTTGTTTAAAAATTTTACGCAAAAATAAATTAAGCTCTTCAAATTTTCTACCCTTTGATTTTTTGTTTCTAATGATCAATAATATATATGCATCTATCCTTGTACACAAATATGTAATGTTTTTACCTTAATAGTACAACACAGAATTTCAACAAAAAAGATAATAACAATAGTACAACACAGAATCAATCATGAAAATATAAGTGAAAAAAATGGTCGAATCTAATTAATAAATAAATTTATTTTTAAATATAAAAAATAAATAATATATATGACTTAATACAAAAATACAAAAAAAATATATTTTTGAGGACTATTTCTTTCGTTAAATACGTTTGATCGATAATACAAAAATATTGAGAAATGAACTAATTTTTTCGTTAAATATTATCAGTCAAATATATTTAACGTAAAAAAATTGTTCATCCACTCAAATGTTGTGTCTCAAAATAATTTTTTGTACGTCGGTCCTAAAGAAACACATAATAAATGTGAAGTTTTTCTGTATAATTAGCATCCGAGTAATGATAGTAGCATTTGACGATAATTTTCTTAATTTTAACCCTATCTCAAAATAATCATAGATTTGTTGATTATGATTTATGCACATTCTCAAAAACAAAAAAAAATGTTCTAAGCAGAAGTTGCCCGTGAAAGCATTATCACATAAAATAGTAATAAATTAAAATATTAATCATTGAAAAAATCGAGGGTGGCCGACAAAAACGACAGAATCAGCGGATGCATTAAATAGTTGCATGAACCTTTCTTCATTTCAAGTGAAGACAAAAATATTATTTTTATTGCTATTATGATGGAGGGTATTATTATCATTATTAAAATTTTCTTTATATTAGAATCATATGTGTTCTAATTTCTAGTTACTTATAGAAAACTAGTATAGTCCGTGCATTAGCACGAATATATATTGTTTTTTTACGTTAGGTTAAAGTACTTGAAAATATGATTTAATATTTTAAATCTGTAACTCTAGAAAAAAAATTGAAAATTGTTTAAAAAAAAATAAAAATTTGAAAATTTGTTTATTTAATAGATGTCCATGTTTTTAATAGATATGCTCGTTTTATTTGAAAATAAATTTAATTTAAAAAAAAAAATTAAAATGAAGTAAACTAATTTTAAAAAAAATTTGCGAAAAATTCTATTGATAAATTTAAGTGATATTTTATATATTTTATTTATTTTATGGAAATCATTTTTTCTTTTGCAACCCATTTTAAAATTTATGATGATTTAAAGATTTTTTTTCTAT
>KE151285.1:36851-46875 GCA_000411095.1 Aethionema arabicum
TCGAAACAAACGGACTGATACACGATTAATCATCTAGAAATTACACAGATCTGTTCAAATTCTAGGGATATCTCCAAGCATCGTGACTTCTCTAAAAAGAAAATAACTATTCTACTAATCAACATAACTTGATTTAAGATGCATAACCTAAAGCGACGAGAAGAAAAACAAACCTCGGAATGAAACGCAATAGAGATTGAATACGACCAAGTTCTTCGCTCCGTCGACGGCTAAGTGAAAATCGACGACAAAGATATTTTATAATTGAGGGCAAATATGTAAAACGTATTTTACATAATTAGTTTTATATATTTATTTATTTTTTAAAATTAAGGGTATTTTGGACAACTCATCTATAATTTGACAGATCTAGAATATTAGAAAAACTTGGGTCATGGCCCAAAATAAAATGGTTTTTTAGGTTATGGGGTATAATTTCCTCTTTATATATTCTTAATAGTATTTTAGTAAAAATATACATACACTATATATAAGTGAGAAATTAACGAATAAATATTAAACAAACGATAAAACTTGGAAAGCAATAGTATAAATATAGTTTGATAACATTAAATTTGGGTTAAGAAGTTGTGTTAGGTGTGGGCACAAAGCTCATGTCCTATAAAAAAACACTACCATTTTGTTTTTAGTTGATATATTGTATTTTCTTTTATTTGCTTTTCTCCATAAATTTATAAATATCCCTAAATTTTTTAAATAGTGACGGATACTTGATTGGCTCCATGAAGAAAAAAATTGGTAATATAATTTACACTATTATCTTTTTTTTTAAAAGACAATATTTTAAAATAACATCACATCACATTACATAGTGCATAGAAAAAAAAGAATAACGTGAAATCCCTAATTTTTATTTAAAACAAATATTGTATTTGATGTTTCTTTATTTTTTGCAATTGTATTTTACGAACGTAAAACAACTAACACTAACAAAAAAAATTAGTTTAAATTTTAAACATAATGGAAATGTAGATATATAATCACATTAAAATTAGTATTGTGAAGAGTATTTTTCTTGGTCGAAAACGCCTTTACTCACATTAAAATTGATTTGAAAATTTTATTCAGGATCGGCTGGTCCATAAGAACACTAAGGATTAATCTTTAGGCATCAAAATTATTAGAACATCAAATTTTCACCTCAAAATTTTTTTTTTCCGAGTATTTTTTCATTTTTTTCGGGTATTTTTTCGTTTTTCGGGTATTATTTTCGTTTTTTCGGGTATTTTTTTTGTTTTTTCAGTTATTGTTTTAGTTTTTCGAGTATTTTTTGAATCTTCCTATCAAGTATCTGCATCCAAACCGAAGTGAAACTGGACCAAACCAAAATCTTCAAAAAACCGACGGATCTTATAGTCATGAAACCGAATAACCAAAATTATTATGGTTTATTTTCATAATATTTTTTCAATGATTTTTTTGAGTAAAAAAGCATTTTTTTTTTCTTTAGGCATGAAAAATCGTCGAACCAATCTTGATTTTATTCAATAGAATTTAAACTATAAATTATAGCTACTGTATACCTAGTATTAAAAATCCTACATACAATATTAAAGCTTACATGATACAACATATAAACATATATCTATCATTATCTTAATCATATGGCAAGAACATCATTTTTGTTCATAAAAGCTTGGGATATATATTCATGTCAATGCTTCTTATAAGTTGATCGAACATGAAGTGTTAACAAAATAAACAATATGAAATTAATGAATGAATTTGCTTAAAATGGAGAATTATTTCACGAAAAAATATATCATCATTTATATATAGTAAATTATTTGTAAATATTTTTTTGACGTTAAGTCGTTAACTTAGTTTGATTATGGTTACCAATCATACTTTATAGATATCTTAAAACCCTAAAAATAAGCTTTATATTTTCAATTGGGTTTAAGCCTACAAAACCAGGCCCTGTTTAGTAAAAAAAGCCCATCATTCCTTATACTTAATGAAGAATCAGCGAAGAAAAGTAACCGTCCACGTGTACGGCTGTGATTCGGTCATTATCGATGGCCGCCTCCTGATTGGTCGTATGACGGGATATAATGTATTGTAATCCTGTGCTTGCAGGTACATTGTAATACAGCTTGCACGTGTCCTGCGATCCCTTTTCCACACATTAACTTGGCCACAAAGGAATGGACTGAACTCAATGGAATTCCTATAAATCTATTTTGTTTTTATTCTTACCAGTCACTCGCTTTCTTCTTCTCTCCTCGGTTTGTGTCAGCGGTTAAGGGATTTTGGCATGACGGAGGATTTTGATGGTTTAGAATTATTCGTAGATGATGCTTTCTTCTTTGATTTCGATTGCGATTCCTCAGAATCTCCTCCGGCGGAGGATTTTATTGGCTCTTCCCCAGACTCTTCAACTTCGTGGATCGGTCAAATTGAAAGTCAATTGATGAATGATGAAAATCACGAGGAACTGAATTTTACAGATCAACAATCGGTTTCGGAATTCCTGGCGGATATATTCGTTGATTGTCCCTCAGCTGATTCTGGCTCCGTTGATTTTGCAACCGCTGAAGTTTCAGATATACCGGCTATTGATTTAACCTCCGACAAATTTACCACCGAAAAGGAATCTGATGTCTTCAACGATTCCCCGAAGGAGAAAGAGGAGTTTCTGATTGAGAAGAAGTCCGACGAGTCCAATGATTCCGGAAGTGAGAATTCGGATAGGACTAAGGCGGAAGATGAGATTGAAGGAAACGATGATTCTGTGGACAAGAAAAGAAGAAGGTATATCTGACTTGCATTTCTTCTTTTTTGTTACTCTAATTGAAAAATTAGGGTTTAGTCATGTTTTTATTGGATTTGGAACTGAATATGATCAAATTGGTTTAAAGGTTGGATTTAGTTATCGATTTGTGTTGCCTTAACATTGTTAAAAACAGTTTATGCTATATCTCTTTAGTTATGTTGTTTTCTCAAATAGCTTACTGTGTGACTTGTGTTCCTGATAACTTCTTAAAGTTGTTTAGATCTTATGTATGACATTAAAGAATTCATAGTTGTTGATAATGAGGGTTGCATTTACTCAGGCGTCTAAGAAACAGAGATGCTGCGGTTAGATCCAGGGAGAGGAAGAAAGAATATGTAAAGGATCTAGAGACGAAGAGTAAGTATCTTGAAAGAGAATGCATGAGACTGGGTCGGATGCTTCAGTGTTGTGTTGCAGAAAACCAGTCTCTTCGTCTCTTTTTGGAAAAGGGTGGCAAAACATATGATGCTTCCATGACCAAGCAGGAGTCTGCTGTGCTCTTGTTGGGTAAGCATCACTATTTTCCTCACATACGCTTTATCTGCTTCTTTGATTTAGGCCCTCAATTCTTATATCTGTGTGATGAGGATCAATGTGGGTAAATACTTTCCTTTTTCCTTGTTCCCTACTAGCAGTACACATGTTTTAGCCAGATGTTTGTTGTGTTTGTAACAATTCAACTTGTCATTCCCTGTCTGACTATAGGTGGCTTATGTTCATTCTTGGTACTTAACAAACTGTTCCATTTAGAATGTGTTTGGAATGATTAGTTTTTAGGGAAAACTGTAAAATAGACCATGAGTTTTGTCAATTTGGTGTAAAAATCCCCAACTTTAAAAGTGTTTTCTAGAGTTTAAATTTGATAACCGGGGTTTTAAACCCTATACCATAAACATGTTTCTTAAACCTTTAAACTTAACCTTATAGTATATTTGGGTTATATTTTTTTGTTAAATTTTGAAATTATGGTTTAATTTAATGTTCAAAGTTTAATTTTACTTAAAAAAAATCATGTAAGGGTTTTGAAAACTAGGTTACCAAAATTCAGGGTCTAAAAACCATTTTTAAAACTGAGTTTTTACACCAAATTGGTAAAGTTTGGGGTTTATTTTACCATTTCCTCTAGTGTTTAGTGTCTTTTGAAACTATTATCCTCCATATCTGATGAGTATTTGAGAATATGCTCTCAGTTGAGTTGAAATTAACAGTTAAACGATTGAATGTGCAACATGTTTACTTGTATATACCTTGCTGCCTTGTGGTAACTTATAGATGAAGATGGCCTCACAATAGTTGGTGTAGCAAATACAGCTTTCTTTGATATAACGAAAGATATTGGCTTATATGGTCAAAACTATATTGTGCTATGAACTTGTAATAATAAAACTCATCTTATCATCTGATGACTCATATTTGCCAATTTTTTATATTACAGAATCCCTGCTGTTGGGTTCCCTGCTATGGTACATGGTAAGCATCATTTGCTCATTCCCTCAGCCCCACGCAGGGTGTTGGCTCCCGCCAATGGTAACCGAGGAACCAAAAAATCTGGTTCCAAGAGGGCAAGGGAGTAGTAACATACCTTTTACTTTTACTTCATTTCTTGGGAATAGTCGGAGATGCAAAGGCTCGAGGCCGCGGATGAAACGGCAGCAAACTTTACCATTCATGGCACGCGATCAAGCTGTGGCGTGAGCTCTTTCTACTATCTTTTATCTGCTTTTTGCTCGTTTAAGTTAGTAGCTGAGTGTTGTGTAAGTAGTCTCTCTCGTTTTTGTGTTGCTGGTGGAGACTATTTGGTCTATAATATGGATTTAGATTAACAAATAATTTGGACGGTTTATATCTTTTCTTCAGATGATTACTTGATCTTTTAATAGTTGGTGTATTAATTGAAGTATAAGACCTCTATTTGTCGTCACATAACATGGCCGGCCTTTGAGATATTTTGAGGTTTTAAGCCCCTAAAAAAAATAACGAAGTTGGTGTTAGAGACGACTAAAGTAATGGAAAAAATCCAAACCCGCGAATCGAAAATTGTTTTTGGGTTTTGATAAGAAAAAACAGAATGTTTGATTTTTTAAATTGTTTGAGGTTTGGTTTGGTTTTGAACTGTATGACAATAATAATTTGAACAAAACTGATTATTCTAATATTATTTAATTAAAATTATTTATACATATAATATATTTATATATGTTTTGGATATTTAAAACAATTTTTTGCGAACACATTTATTGAATATTTGTATTTTTTGAATGATTTTCAATTAACCAATTATTTTACCATTATTTGTCTAATATTTGTTTACATTAAAAATTGATTTAATCCAAAAAACCAAATAAAATCGAGTTTAGAATCGAGCCAAATTTAGTTTAGTTTCATTTGGTTATACTTTTTGAAAACCAAACCCGAATAAACTTAAATTAAGCCGAAATGAATTTAGTTTGGTTTTTATTTGGTTACATTTTTTGAAAACTGGATAAACCGAACCCGAACAAGATCAAATTGAATAATCCCCTACAAACCGAACGTCCAATCCTAGTAAAAAAGATTTTTAAGGTTCAAGTGATTTTCTAGTTTGTAAATTTTATTTAATGTTTAGTAGTAGTAAATTGGGAAGACGATCTATTTCCCCACGAGACGTATCATATAGCATCAGAAGCAACCTAATCTATGACCCCATTCCAATTGCACACCAGATGAATGTTACAGACTTATTTCTCCACCTGTAAAAGTTTGAAATCTATATACCGCTCACTCATACTCTCAAGACGTATCACCCCATAAACCGGATTTGGTTAAGATTAACCAAAATCACTTAACCACACAAATAAACCCTTAAACCGGATTAAGATCCGATTGCAACCCGTTAACCAGATTTGAGTATTGGTTAAGGTTTGCCATCATCTTTCTCCATCTCTCTCGTTATCCTTTCTCTTCCCATGAATCCATTACCATCATCTTCTTCTTTCTTCTTAACTTCTCTTTTCAAAATCTCATTTTTCTTGTTTTTAATGGCGGTTGTTAGTGTTAATTTTGATTATCCCAACCAAATCCTTCACTAATTTCCAACCACATTGAAACAGAATCTTATCTTGATTTTACTTGTCTCCAAAAGCTCAAAATTGAATTTACTCCAACCAATCTTATCTTGATTAGCCCAACCAAATCCTTCACTAATTTCCAACAACATTGAAACAAAGTTTACCTCTTCCCCTTTTTTCTTCATGCTTTCATCACTTCCATGGAAGATTTTCTCTGCAAATTCCCATTCAGTTATATCCTTATAAGCAGGATCATCAAAAACTTCGTCTGCTAGCTTAGCCCAATACTCAGAATCACCTGTGTTGAGATTATTAGAGATCCATTTGAGATAAGATGAAGGTAAAGTACCAAACATCTTGCCTTTATGTTCACCACAATCAATAATGGTGTCTCTGGCGGCTAGGGTTTCAACATAAAATTTTTTTGCTAAAGGTTTAGGTTCTTTAATGTGAAAGATTCAACCAGAAGATGAAGAAATTCTTGATTTGTAAGAAGATGATACATCACTCGCCATCGCCATTAGAGCTACTAGAAACCCACAATTTGATTTCACGAAATTGATTTTCACTAGCTGTTAGGGTTTGTTGAACGGGTTGAATTTGGGTCTATGGGTCAGGGTTAATCTGGGTTAATGACGGTTAAGAGGATTTGGATTTTGGTTTGACAATAAAACCATCAAAGCCGATAAAAATGTCGGTTCAGGGGAAAATAGATTTTAAACTTTTACAGGTGGGGACTCGTGGGGAAATAGATCGTCTTCCCTAGTAAATTTGGTATAGTTAGAATTTGATTGTTAAAATTAAATTAGGAGAAACAAATCAAACGATGTCTTTTATTGAGAAAAGAAAAACAGTTCTTTTCTTGTTTTTTTTTATTGATTATTGACAAACTAATATTCGTGTTTAGCCAATTATACTTATATCATGGTAATAATTTTGGGAAAAAAAATCATGGTAATAATAAAATACAGTAAAATAAAAGAAAAGAAAATAATGGACGAAGAGGCTAATTGTTTATTTTTTTTTCCATCGAAATTAGGTTTCATTAAGTAAGTAGAGTAGTTGGCATTTCTGCATGTACATCATTTATGAAAGATAAAGGGATAGATGGAGAAACTAGAATCCTCTAAAATCTCTAGCCATTTTTGCAATTTTATCAGCTAATTTGTTGGTGGATCTTGGTTGGTGTTGGAATTGTACCTCTTCGAAGCGTCGCTGGATCTCTCTCGTGTCTTGGGTAATTATATCTAGAAGTGGCCATTGTTATGGTTTCCTAATTCCTTCAATCAGCTCCTGGCAGTCCGAGACGAAAATAACTCTTCTATATCCCAATTGTTTGGCGTTTTCCATCGCCCATAGTAGTCCTTCCCCCTCCATATGTAGAGGCGATTCAAGTTTGTCCATGCATTGGCACCCTAGCAGAGAGGTACGCCGTTTTGGTCTCTGAGAATCTATCCCACAAAACATTTGTTTTCTTTTGCTTTCCATGAGCCGTCTCTATTGCACATCACCATACCTTGGGGTGGTGGTCTCCATCTTTTCGATTGTGATGATGAGATTCGAGGTCTAGGGTAGATATCTCTTGAGTCTTTTACTACCTGACTGCTTTCCCATTCTCTTTGATCTTCATGTGCAGATTTTATGATGTACAGCGCTGATAAGGGTCTGTTTCCAAACCAAAAGTCATTTCTCGCTTTCCATAGTCTCCAAATTAGCCACGGGAAAAGGGAATTTCGATTCTGGAGAGTCTTGTCTGTGGAAGTGAAAAACAGGAGGAGACTGAGATTTGTGTAGATTGAGTGTCCAAAGCTTCTCTGGACTGCTCCCGGAATCCCAGCCTGTGCCCCTACCAACCTAGCAAAGGTACAAAGGAAAATTAGATGGTTTGTTGATTCATTTGCTTCGCCACAGATCTGCTAGCAACTCTCCTTTTGCATTCTTCTTTTCTGCAAGTTTTCAAAGCCACAGAGGCAATTATTTTTCAATTTTTAAATGAACATTTTGATTTTTGGAGTAGTATCTAAATTCCAGATACCACTATTGATTGGGTTTAGATTTGGATTCATAGTTTCCTGTTGTTGTTGACTTATTAACCTATTGCATAACCAATACCTTGATTTTACCGTGTATTCTCCTTTTTTTTTGTATGGGACCAGATATAACCATCCTTTGAAGATGGTAATCCTGGCCGAAATTTGCTGAGCCATTGTTTGTCATCTTGATGCACCATCTGGTTGATCTTGTCTATATTCCATTCTCCCCTAGGGTGAATGATTATACTGCTCACCTTGGCTTGGTTTTGTGGTAGGTGATTCACCGCTGGTCTAAGTGGCCTTGGTGGCTCAGACGGGATCCAGGGGTCTGACCATAGGCTGATTTCAGTTCCTGACCCTACTGTTCTTTGGATTCCTCTTTTCATCAAAGGTAAACTCCCCATTATACTTCTCCACGCATAGGATGGTCTAGCCCCTAATTTTGCTTGAAGGATTGTTTTGCCTTTAAAGTATTTACCTTGGAGTGTTCTTGACACTAGTGAATTTGGGTTTTTTAGGATTCGCCATACTTGCTTTCCTATTAAGGCATTGTTGAAATTCTCTAAATCTCTAAAACCCATGCCTCCCTCATTTTTACCCTCACACATTCTCCCCCATTTCATCCAGTGTATCCCTTTACCATTGGTATTTGATTTCCACCAAAACCTTGCTATGATTGAGGTGAGCTGTTTACATAGTGTTTTTGGCATTTTGAAACACGTCATTATGTAAACTGGGATCGCTAATATGACAGCTTTTATCAAGATTTCCTTTCCACTTTGATTTAGAAAGTTGTTTTGCCAATTGCTGATTTTGTATAAAACTCTCTCTTTAACATACTCCATTGTTTTTATTTTTGACCTTCCAAAAGATTTTGGCACCCCCAAATATAGACCCTTGCCTCCTTGTTTTGTAATTTTTGTGACCTTTTTTACTTCTTCCCTCTGGGATATGCTCATTTTGTTCCCATATACCACGCTGGGCTTGCTGAAATTTACTAGCTGAGTATATTTGAATAGCATTTTTCAGGGCTTCCAAACCTGGTCTATCCGCTTTGCAAAAGAATAGACTGTCGTCGGCGAACAGCATGTGGTTAATCCTTAGACTTGAGGCTGCAATGCGTAGACCAGTGAGTTTTCTTGCTTCTTCCGCTTTATTTAGTAGAAGGACCAGAAATTCTGTCCCTAAAATGAAAAGGTAAGAGGAAATTGAGTCTCCTTGCCTAATACCCCTAGTTGGTTTTATATTACCATAGGGGTTTCCATTGATTAGCATTTTATAGCTTACTGTTGTTACACAGACCATGATCATCTTGATCCACTTCTCTGAAAATCCTTGCATCCTCATGACTTATGATATAATAGGCCATTCCAAACGGTCATAGGCCTTCATCATATCGATCTTGACCGCAATGTATTTTTTTGCTGCCATTGTGGTTGTATGTAGGTGTGCAAAAGTTCATGGACCAACAAGATGTTATCAGAGATAGCTCGGCCTGCTGCAAAAGCTGCTTGAGTTTATGAGATTAGAGAGGGGAGTATTGGTTTGAGTCTAGCCGCTAGGATCCTCGAGACTATTTTATAACCCACATTACACAAGCTTATTGGCCTGAAATCAATCTTGTTTTCTGCATTTTTTTTTTGGAATTAGGCATATATGTGTATGGTTCAGCACCTTCTCGAGTTTGCCCTCTCTGAAAAAACTGTGAATCATCCTTTTTATGTCTGGTTCTATTTTTTCCCACATGTGTTGGTAGAAGTATCCCGTCATCCCATCGGGACCTAAACTCTTTCCTGGGTCCATTCCAAACACAACAGCCTTTATTTCCTCTTCTGTTACTTCTTTAATAAGATTCTCATTTTGCTCGTTTGTTACCCTTGTAGGAAAGTGGTCGGTGCGATTTTGTGACGATTTTACTGACCAAATAACCTATACTTTTATGAGTTTTGTTATGATTTTGCAGGAATCTAAGTGGAATTTATACAAAGAGAGAGAGAAGATCAAGAGAGAAAATAAGCCAGAATAGAAGAAAAATAGCAAGAAAACGTGAAGCCCTTGAAGTAACACTTTGAATGGATTAAATCGGAGCAATTTAGCACAAGATACAAGATTAAGATATGTATCGGTAGGAACATTTCAGATGTTAC
>KE151285.1:90886-108195 GCA_000411095.1 Aethionema arabicum
TAATTTTTTTAAAATACTAGTTAAATAGACTAAAAAAATTCAAATATTTATATTTAATTGATAAACACAAAACACAATAAAAAAAGTTTTTCATTAATAATTGGTTTTAAATTATTTATGAAAGAACACTTATATTTTTTTTAAACATTAGATACCATTTGAAAACAAATATATACAATTAATTGTAGAACCAGTTGTAAATAATTTCAAAACTATGTTAACCTATGGGAAATAATGAAAAAAAAATGAAACCCATGGTAAATAATTTTATTTTTAAAAAATCAAATAAATGTTAGTGGAAAAAATAGCGTTTGTGATTGTTTAAAATATTTGTTTTTATAACGGCTGATATATTATAATTAGATAGTAAACAGAGAATACAAGTAATCAATCATCCACTTAAGAGGCATTGTATATATTTGAGACAACATAGAAGACTCGTACACTAATTTTGCTAGGCGATCGGCAAATTGATTTTGTCCACGATGAACCTTTGCCAATGGGCAAAGCGAAAGCTTAGAAATCCAATATCGAAGATCGAATAGCAGATTCCCCAATTCCAGATTATCCTCTTGTCTGTTATTGACGTTAGTTAAGATAAGATTATCTCCTTCAAACTAGACATAGCGCCAATCCCTACTCCAGACCCGTTGAAGAACATACAGAAATCCATGAGCTTTTACTTGTAAACATGACGATACTTGATTCAATTTAGCCCAGCTAGCATCGATAAATTTAACCTTGTCATCACGAATTATCCATCCCACTCCCATAAATTCAGAAGATGCATTAAATGTGCTATCGAAGTTACATTTCAGCTAGTCTGAAGGTGGCGGTTGCCAATCATGTCAATATTTGTTTTTGTTTTTTTATTAAGTAAATTGTTATTTTTTAATTTATTTTAAAACAAAAGATTATAGATTAATTAAAAATAAATTTAGCTAAAATTAATCTTGTTGTGACACGTATAAAAAAGCTAACGTGTTATTATTAGAAAGTTTTTTATTTCTCTTGTGTTTTATTAGTATAAGATATCTTAATTTACTTATTATTTACAATTCAATAAACATAAACATTCAAATAATATGAAACCATCATATGATCATATCAAAGACACAAAAAATAAAATAAAAATATATAATTCAAATAAAAACTTATATAGAAAAAAAGGGATCAATTGCTATATTGCTCCATGTTGACCACAATGTTCTTATAATAATCCTCTGATTTGGACCATAAAAGACTTATTTTTTGTATTTATTTTTAAATTTGAAAATATGGTGTTTTACATAAAAACCTAAAGACTTTGAGTTATTTACATAATCCAACCACGAAAACTCATCCAAAATCCAAACCCACCTAAACCCAATTAATAATACTAAACCAATTAAATAACCGAAAATTTGAACCAAAAATTAAAAAAAAAACAAAATTGAACCAAAATCTTAAAATAACTGAAATTAAACTAAACCCAATATTAACCAACATCTACATAACCCAATTTTCCCCCAAATGAAACCCTAATCCATTTCAAAATAATCCAAACTGTTAGCATCTCTCACACTTTTTCTCCCTCGCGATACATATTCAAACCCAGAAAACTGAATTGAAAACTAGTGATAATATCCTTTTCAGAAGCAAAAACGAAGTCATGGCGAGAACAAAGAATGCTTCAAAGTTTCTCCTAAGAACACCCTCCGTGAGTGAAGAGAGCACAAGTCGCGAAAATAAAGAGATGGAGACAACAAGTGTCGAGAAATTGGACTCAGAGAAGGAGACTGAGTCTGTTGTCGGCGGCACCTCACCATAAAAGACGATTGTCGGAGGCCAATCTTCTCTAGGTCTATTTTCAGAGGTGAGAAGTGAAACGGGTCTGCTGTCGGAGATGACAGACGAAGCAAACCAGAGCGATGAAGAACTATCCTTAGGCGCCGACGATGGTAATAAGAAAGACATGACAACAAATCCAGACCCAGCGAAGGCAAATTTAGAATCCGAAGAAACGGTAAGATTGAATTGTGTACAAACGGTTATCTTAAATAGTTTTAGGTTGTCTGTTTCACACAATTACCGAATTAGGCGCAACTATGTGTTGTTTTTGTTATTGTTAAACATGGTTTTGGTATACTTTTAGATTTGGGTGTTCTAATTTAGATAATTAGTCATATGTGGGATAATTGTGCTTGTTATTATGACTGTTAAGGGATGAAGTATGTTTATGTTTGCTTTTGATCTCGACTACTAGCCATATTTGGTACAAATATGCTTGGTTGTGTTATTTTTAAGCAGTTTTATAGTTTTTGGTGTTTCAGTATTAAACAATTGGTGATACTCGGGACAATTATCTTTGGTTGTGAATTATATTTTGAACAATTAGTGATACTGAGGACAATTAATGTTTTAGTGTGAAATTAATATATAATGGTTTTTATTTGAAATGTAGGATTCAGATGAAGAAGTAAGAGCAATGCTTCCTGATAAAATGTATACTAGGCCTGAATTTTACGACATGTCCATGAAGATTGCAACTCGGTGCTATGTTGCACATACGGTGAAGACTTTGGAGAGAGTTTTGGACCAGTTCGAGATGAATTGGTTTTTGCTTCATCCCCAATTCCGACATTTCTTCCATATGACACGGGAGGAAAATCACAAGGCGATGAGAATGTACATCCTTTAATGCAGATGGCAAAAACATTGAAGAGGAATGGAGCGTGGTTTATGGTTAATGGAGTTCCCATTAGGTACTCCATGAATGAACATGCCCTAATATCAGGTTTGAGTTGTCGTCCGTACCCAGATAACTATGAAAATCACGACAGTATGAAGTTTCTTGAAAAGTACTTCAAGGGTAAAAAAGTTACTCACCAAGAGAGAGAACAAAAATTTATGTCCATGAAGAAGACAGCGCCTGATAGGTTGAAGATGAGAGTTTTATTTTTCCTTTCCAGTGTCATGAAGGGAAACACAAAGAGGAGTAAGGAGGCTACTACAGTAGACCCAGTATTCCAAAGGATAGTGACCGATCTCGACTACTACGAGACATTCCCATGGGATCGTCTGACCTTCTTTGGCGCTCTACGTGAGATCAAGCACATGATGAATCTCTTAAATGACGAGGTGAATAAATTGTATTACAACTTCCCATGCTTCATCATACCTTGGGAGGTACGTTATTTACTTTTGAATTTGTTAATGTATTTTGCTGTTTAGCTCGATGTATGAGTTGGTGTGGTGAGGTTTTTTTAATTTAAGCTTCTAGCATTCGAGGCGATCCCCGAGTTAATGGGAAAATTCAGAGAGGAGGAAGAAGGAAATCGTAGTGGTTGTTCCTGGATGTGCAAGACCAAATTCAGGGTTACATCGATGAAAGATTCCCGCTAGAGGACATCCATGATGCACTCGGCGAGAGCAAGGTTATTTAATAGTATAACTAGTTGTTATGTTTGCACTTTGACTATTAGAATTTGTTGTCTTAGTTGACTTGAAAGTTGTTCTGATTGCACTTTTACCACTAGCAATATTTTAATCTTAGTTGAGCCACCAATTGTTCGGAAACCCGTTTTTTGTTTTTATACAGGGCATTCACGGTATACTAATGTCAACCGATGATGAAATAATGTCGTTTATGGAAGCGCTCTATATTCTGGAAGAAGACAAAGACCTGATTAATGGCGTTGTTTATATGTGGATTCGGCGATTGGAGAAGGGAAATGAGTTTGGTTGAGAGTCTTTGACGGGAGGACATAGATTGTCGTAAAGAGAAACTGGTTATAGCGGATAAGACTCTGAAGGCAAGAATACTGGAAGAGGATCGCGAGACTCAGAAGACAACCATGACTCTATTGGTGGAGTTGGTCACGAGGGTAGATAAGATGAATACAAGCTTAGATGTAAGTGTAGATAAACTAAGAAAAAAGGATAGATGGCATTGACAAGATGGTGAATGACATTAACGACAGGTTAAAAACGCACAACTTACACATAAAATTTAAAAACAAAGAACTTAGGGCATCTCGTATGGTCTTTCATTTTGAGGGGAAACCTCAAAAAATGAGGGAAATTCAACTCTCAATGGTCATTCAAAATAAGGGAAAAATGAGGGAGATGAAAAATCCCTTCAAATTTGAGGGGCAATATTCATCCTTTGATTTTTTTTATTGTGGCTTTTATTTACACTTTAATCCTTAAATTTGTATTTGTTTTCATTTTATACATTAATTCTACTTATTCATTCTTTAATTAAATAATAACTAAAAAATAATTAAAAAATAGTTAAATAGTTAAAAAAATATGAGAACATATATTAAAAAAAAAGACATAATCTACAATATCACTAAAAGTAGGTATAATTTATAAAATTTGATTTGACATAATTAAATCAAAATTTAATTTTGATTAAATTAATTTACTAAACAAAATGAATAGCTATAATTTATAAAATTATAAGAAAGTTAAAGGGTGTTTACAAAAATTAAATGTAAAAAATAAAAGGAACCATTGGAGCAAAACTTTCTCTCATTTTGAAGGAAAAAAATGAGAAATCCCATTGGAAATGTTCTTAAACACATAAAAACCCTAAACAACTTAAACCACTTAAATCTTGATTCCAGCTTCGGCAAGTGTTGATTATAGCTTCTCAATCCTTGATTCCAGCTTCTGCACCTTTGCCTTCAACTCGTTGATTTCATTAGTCATCACCACAATGATTGGTTCCATCTTCTCAATATTTGCTACCAATTTGGAGGCTTCAAGATCCTTATTCATCATATCCCACTCTATGCTCTGAACCTTCGACTTAAGGGAGTGAATCTCTCCACCGTAGATGCTCTTATATTGGTGAGAAAGTATCTCTCCACCGTAGATGCTCTTAGGTATAACTTGATATTCTTGTGTTATTTTTTGTCGTAAATAGTCTACCGGCATTCGCTTGATTGCTTCAAGAACTCTCGTGAAACTTCCGATTTATTGCATCTTATGTATGTACAAATCGTAAACCAAGATCATATCGAATGTCATCCACACCTCAAAACCTTTTAAGGTTTTTTTGGTTTTGAATGAAGATCTTAAAACATTATTTTAGAGGTTTTAAACATTATTTTAGAGGTTACAAATCTCAAAAATATTTCATTCTTCATTATAGTTTAAATAATTATATAACTCACAAATTTGAAGTTTAGCATCGGAGTAAAACACTATAAAACCTCAAATTTGAAGATTAATGAATCTCAAATTTGATGTGATCTTTTTTTCACCCCTTGAAAATGTTCTAATCTTATCATCTAATATCTTAATTTACTTATATCCTTACAACTCTTTTTTTAATAAACATTCAACCAATATAAAAGCACATAAAAAAAATATTAATTTTTATTAATTTTTTTTTAATTTGAATATATATTAAAAAATTGTTTAAATTAATTTAAACTTTGATTGAAAATTAAATAACCAATTTAATATAAATAATCAATTTAACTTAAAAAAAATATACAAACACATAATCTCTTATATATTATTGAGAAATACATTTTTGGAGGTACCCTCAATTTGACAACTTATTTACAATTTGTGTCATGGTAAATCAATTAAAAATGTTTGCAAAGACAAATTTGGAAATTAAAAACTACACATATATTTATTATTTATTTACAAAAATATATAATGTCATATATGGTTATAGAATTAAAAAATATATAATTATTATATATATTGATATTATTTATTATATAAAAAGATAAAAACAATTTAAAGCAATCTTCTATATTGCTTAAAATAATCTAATATTGAAAATATTTTAGTTTAAAGCAATCTTTTGTTTATATATTCTCTTTGATCAAAGCTCGTAATTTTCTCATGACATACATTGTTTATGCAAAAACAATTTAGGTGAAATTGTAAAACTTTTTTTGTAAAAAACGAATGCTATTTGCGAGAATGAAAATAATGTTTAAGATATACATTAAACGGTTGATTTTTTTTGGTTTTACAGTTACCTCTAAGTGTGGAAAATTTTAAAATTAATTTCTATATTTTTAAAAATTTAAAATACAAAATGAAAAATTAAAATTTAACTTAATTTAAAGGGGAATTGCAAAAATGCTCTTATTCAAGCTTTTTTTGCAAAAATGCCTTAATCATGCATTTTTTGCAAAAATGCCCTAACATTATACCTAACATTATAAGTGGTATACCCGCACACTTTATGAAAAATTTGGAAAAATGTATTCAATTAGGGTATTTTGCATAATTAATTTTTAGAAAATTTTTTCATTTAAGCATTTTTTGCAAAAATATCATAACAATAGACTCAAGGGTATAATTGGTAAACCCCACAAAAAGGACACATTTGCAAAAAAATGCTTGAATTATGGCATTTTAGGTAATTTTTCTAATTTAAATACCTATCTTAAAAATTTAAAATATTTTAAATTAGATATGAACATATAATTAAATTACTTTTTTCTCAAAATTACTAGATTAATTTTTATTATATATATTAATAAATTATTTTAAAATAATATTTATCCCGCATTATTTGTCGGTGAATTTCTAGTTAAAAAAAATGTAACAATAAATATTTAAATAAGAAAAAAATAAAATATTTTATTCATTCTTTTCAGGCGAAAAAACTGAACAACTTTTATAAAAAAATATATATACTTGCCTACGTTTCATGGCTTTTTTTTCTCGGAAAACTTTTAAGGTCCAACTGGTGACCAAATTTATACGATGAACAAACTTTTAGGGTCCAACTGGTGACCAAATATATACTTACCTACGTTTCATCCACTATTTATACGATGAACAAATTTTCAATGTTCCAGTTAATTTAGGCTGAATCTATTTTTCATTTTTTTCAATGCAATCGGTGAAAAAATTGTGGGACACTAAATAACCGCTAGTTTCAGTGTTTTTTGTCCAGCAAAAAACATCATCCAGTTGCAGCCTTAGTTTTTGTCATCCTAAATCGTAAAAGTATGGAATTGGAACCTCAAATAACACTCCCACATCCGATCTATTTTGTTCGTCAAACCCCAAAAGGCGCAACAATACGTAAAACGATGTTTCTATTTTACACATATATATATATACCTCTACCTTGTATTAAAACATTAGCGGTCTATAAGAGATAAAATCACGTGTATTTCTCGGGCATAAGCTTGTTCATCAAAGTCTGTTAAGAGGAATCCTAACTCCAAGGCTGTGTTGAGGAACAAGAGTCCGAGTCCTGTCCACATGCGATATCACTTGCGGCATCGTCATCCCCACCGATACTATGATCTCTGCGTTCAAAAACTGAACCATGTAAAATCTCTTTCTCTAATAATAAGACATAACAGGCTGCGTTTACAAGCCACGAACTCACCTATTCCTTCTCGGATCGATAGATTTGGTCTGATAATTTCCTCACTATTCACCAGAAACACATCTCCTATGTACAGATGATTCGTTGGTACATACACGCTACATAACTCTTCTTCTCCCTCATCTGTCTGTTAACACCAAAAATCAAACTATATGAATAAGCGCCCGTCGCTGATGCCAGCTGGCAGCTATGAGTGACAACGACAACAACAAGCACAAATAATGTTCTTTGTTTAGTGAAACGTGTCACCGATCGAGCCACAACAACAAAATTCAGAAACAAGTCACTGAACTAGAGACAACTACACGAAGAGACAGTAAAAAGAACATGCCCTAAAGGTTCTCCCTTTTCTATCTATAACTTTGTTGGTTTGCATGATCCTTGAGAAAAATAGCCTGCTTGTGTATTACCATTTCGTTTCTCGCTTTATATTAAAGGGGTTTTCTACCTTTTACCCTAAGTTTTACCTGAAGTGTTACCGATGATGTGATAAATCCAAATGCGTATTCCCCTAGACGAGGATGACGGATGATTGCAACTTCTTTAAAGGCAGTAGTGTTTTGATCTGACAACAAAAACCAGAGGTTATTCACTTTACAAAGACAAGGTTTGCTTAAGTTAATTTAAGTTCATGGAACTTCACAATCTCAAAAGGTTGAAGACATCATATGACTGTATGCAGATAAGATGTGTATGTAGATAACTAACTGTGTGCATTCAACCCACTGTGTCTATAACCAAATGAATATGCGTACATGTTTTGATAGAACCCAAGATGTGTTGCAGAGAACTGGTGTAAAGAAGGAAACAACATACAGAGATTCAAATCATACAGCTTTACCTGGAGAAATAGCAGTGCTAATTTGTTTAGATGCTGAATATATGTGCTTCACAAAGGGCATTCGCCTTATAAATTGCTCTCCAAGCCAGAAAACTGTAGAACCCAGCCATGAAGAAGCAAATATTCCGACAAAGAAAGTAAAAAGAACAGATGTAATGAACCCAAGTCCTGTAACAAACAAAACGAGTTAAGAGATCTAGTTCAAGTTACACAATACTAAGAGATATTTGAACCTTTGGAATTAAGGAAATTTTCAGAGATGAGATGGAATGAAAAGTTCATATAACCAGTGCACTGTAGTACTACAATAAACTTGTACAACCAGCCTAAAGCTACACAAAATACCAAAACTCTAGCAGTAATATCGAAACACTGAATCCTTATATTCTACAAAATCTTGACGATTTATGCTCGAGCTCCGAATAACTAAAACTTTAGCAGGTAGACAGATATTGATTGGATACATTAGCTACCAGAATAAATCTAAGTAGTTTTCAGTCTTACCAAATATATCCACACCAAGGCTCTCGTATACTGGACTAAAGAAACCATCAACGAACTCAATAAACCACCAAGTGATGAGGAATGTTACAGCAACAGGGAAGAGGACGACACTACCACATAACCATTTTAAAAACAGTTAAACTCAGAGTAAGCAAATTCTTAGAAAGGAGTGAATGTAAAAGATATCAAAATGGAATCATGAGAATGGGAATAGAATTGTAGCTAAGAGTGATTTACAATCCAGTCATAAACTTCTTGGAAACCCAACTCTGCAGAACAGCATAGCAAGCCTGCTCAAATGCAAAAAAGAAGACGTGAAGTTAAGCATCTCAATCTAAATTGAACCGAACTTATAAACGGAAACAGAGAGAGTATATAGCTTTGGCTGCCTAAGGGCCTAAGGATTGTTTATGCTGGCCATGTTACCATTTCAAATGTTATGTTGTATTTATCAGTTTGGAGTTGTCTTTAGAAAACACTGAGAACCGCACTAAGAGAACACCAGAATTCCAAAAAATAATTTCGTACTCAAAACACAACAGAACCCTAAAACTTCCTCAACGACATAACGAAAAGGCAAAATATCGTCATTAGCTAGACTCCAAGCTCCGAGTAAGCTCTATTGAATTCTACTCCCAATTTTTTGTTCAAGAAATGTGTGCCAGAAAGCTATAATTAGATATGGCGATGGCGACTAACTCGCCAAATTGTTCACTATTATCCGTTTCACATTATATTATACAACATCCGCAGTGGCATTATAGATAGGCATCATCCAGATTTCAGAAGACAAGGTTAATTACAAAGAGAATTTCCAACCTGAATAGGAACAGAGACTTTCGCTCAATAAAATCGCCATAGATTTGATGCGCCAAGAGGAAGATACAAAGCTTACCTTGCGAGTAGAAGAATTTGGCGAGTTCGGAGACGATTTCGGAGGATCGTCCGGGTCTTGAGGAGTTAGTCCCTGGCTCAGTGAACTCGTCATAGCTTGCTTGTCATCCACCATCTCTCTCTCGTCCTTTCAACGACGGGAGTACCGCTTGTACCGGCGGTTGAAGTTGGGCCGTCAGGTTTGAGCGGCAAAGTGAAGGAATAGTCCAGGGACGGACCAGATCTCCGGCCTTTTTACCTTACCGGATCTTTTGGGACTACTGTGACCTTTGCGTATGACGTACTCTTTTGATCATGAATGATCCAACGATTCTTATTGGGACACGTCACCCATCTTTAACACCTACTAATCAACGCCGTTTCTTTCCTTTGTAACTGTAAGTCACGGGGACACTTAACGGCGTTTACACCATTTCAACGGTTTGTCTTACTCTTTTCTCGTGGCGATTAGATTTTTTTTAACGATTTAAATGTATTTTTTTTAACACGAAAAGAAAAGAAAAAACAGTGCAACTTTGATCATTTTGCCAAAAAAACTCAATTTTAAAAATATATTTTTAAACCATAAATTTTATTAATGATGTTTTTAAAACTTTTAATTTTATTAATAAATTTTGTAATACTTTACATTAAATTTTTAATAAAATATGTTCGTTAATTAACATTAAATAAAACATTCTATTTAGTAAAATTAGAGAAAAACAAAAAAAAAATATGAAAAACATATTTTTGGTTAAATTTTGGGTTAAATCTGTGTTGATTTTAATGTTCATTTTAATAATAATTTTAGTGTTATTTTTAGTGCAAATTTTATTGTGAATATATAATCGATTCTAGTGTTAGTTTTAGTGTCAACATTAAAAATCTCTCTAAAATTCACAACATATTGACACTAAAATTCACATCATACAGACACTAAAATTCATACGAAATGTAATACTAAATTAACCAAAATTGACCCAAAATTTAACCATAGTTTAACTTTAAATATGTTTTTTGGTTATTATTTTCCGTGTTTTTTTCATGATTTTTTGTGTTTTTTTTTAATTCTACTAAACTTAATATTTCATTTAATGTCTTTATTGGATAGTTAGCAAACATATTTAAGTGTTAAAAAAATAAAAGAGGATATAAAAAAATTATTAGTGAAATTGAAGATTTATAAAATATCGCTAATAGAATCCAGGATTTAAAAACAGATTTGCGAAGTCAAAGGTTTTTTTTTTGAAAATTGGTCAAAGTAAAGTGCTTTTTTTTGCTTTATCCCATACTAGATGTGATGCACCGGCGGACAAGTTATTTGTTCAATTAAATAGTAGTATAATTTTTATAGTTTAATTAATAATTTTTTATAGTTTTCATTATTTGTATAAATATTTGATAACATTAATAACTTTTTTGTGATTATATGATTATGTTTATATTTTTAGTATTTGAAATTTCTATGATTATGTTTATATTTTATCTTTCTGATGCAAACTTGTTTGATTTTAAATTTTTTAAAAAATGATGAAAAAAGAAACAATTTAAATAACGTGAGTCAAGTTTTTATCCAAAGAATAAATATAAATTATGTTTAAATTATGATTTAATTTAAAAGGTAAATTTGTTATTTCAATCTTTTTTCAAATGAATAATTGGTAAAGTAATTTAAGAAAAAAAAAAAACTTGACGATGATCTCCGTCTGTTTCCTAGGGAGAAGAGAAATTTTCTTATTATTTTGATTGAAAAACTTTTGGAACCGTAAAATAAAAAATGATTTCATAAATCTAGATTTATGTGTATAAAAAGAATTATACTAGTTTTTTTTTTTTAACGACTGTATTCTTTATTAATTAGAAAACGGGAATAAGAAATACATTGTCATCTAGCTTGGTGGAATCAAAAATATATGACATAACTGGTTTGAATTATAAATTTGAAATAAATTATGGTGTTGCCACGTAATAAAAAAACTAACGTGTAAACTCTACAATTGCTCTCATTTTCTCTCACAGCACTTGTGAATTATAAATATAGGATAAGTTAAACTTTCAATTATTTTTTCTTGACCAAAAAGCTTCAAATTATTAAAACAATTAGGAGTTGGTCCGACTTCCAAATAAATTTTTCTTAACTTTTTTCAGTAATTTTTCTTAATCTTGAGCGAAAAAGGTTCAAATTATTTGTGATCTTATTACTTAAAAAATATAACATAAGTTTACAAAAAAAATATTTAAGAAATTATACATAAGTTAAATTCAATAATCTGTTTTTTTTTCAAATACGAACAATATATATATAAATAAAATTAAAAGATAGCATAATATATTTAGTAAGAAAATGATGTTTTTATACACTATTTGATCACTTATATTGTTTTTAAAATTTTGTATTAATTTTCATAAATTTACTATTGATAATAAATCCAATTGTTGTTGGAAGTTGAATTAGTCTTTGGTTTTTAGTCAAATAAAAATGTAGTTAAGTTAGTTTCCTAATTTGTAGGTTGTTTTTGTTATTTTGTTTGTTATCCATGTATGGTTATTTAAGCCATCATTATTGAGCTAATGAATTACCACTTTCAGTTTAATATTTTACTCACATTTGGTATCTGAGCAACCTGGAGACAAAGTGATCTCTCGGGAGAAAGAAGAAAGAAAGGAAAGAGATGTCTACATCTGAAAAATTTGTGCATATGTAGAGAGTTGATGGTTATTACAACTTTTGATCTATGACCATGGAAAATTTCCTTACAAGCAGAGAATTATGGAGCTTGGTGGAGGATGGGATTCTGGCGGCGGACGCCGGAATAAAACCAACCAATGAGACACACAAAAAAGCGGTGGAAGAGGCGAAGCTTAAATACTTGAAGGTCAAGAATTTTCTGTTTCAAGCTATTGATAGAGAGATTCTTCAAACTATTATTCACAAAAGTACTTCTAAGACAATTTGGAAATCCATGAAAAAGAAATACCAAGGTTCTACAGAGGTGAAAAGGGCGCATCTACAAGAAAAGAATTTGAATTGCTAGCCATGAAAGTGATGGAAGTCAGATTTATGAGATACAAATCACAAATAGTAACGATTGATTAAGAACACAAACACTTGTTTTTGGGAAATTAAGATTGCTTCTTTTAGAGTTTTTTCATTCATTAAACAGATTACAGCAGAAGCAAAGAGATGGACCTAATAACAAGGAATAAATGGGAAAAAGAAGAAAGTGGTTTTCATCGTAAGAGACCACTCAGGCGCGAAAGCAAAGATGATAATTAAACCTACTTAACTAATCAATTAAACTTAACCTAAACAATAGAACCAAATTCAGAAATTGAAATTCCCGGTATGATCCTATCATTACTCTCCTCCCCAAAAAGCATTTTGTCCTCAAGCTCAAGGTTAAGAAAGTAAAGTGAGAGCTTCACGCTATCGTCAACCGGGAGGTTTTGCCTGAGCCCCACCATTGGTATTGTTGTCTTATTCGTCGAGGTCATCTCCCTCCATTAGGAGTAGTTGTGATTTGTGGCATCGATGTCCAGGGATGTATAGGCCATCGTAACTGAATCACAATACTAAACTTATTTTACACTTCATGTCATCAAAATCCAGTCGTTTAGGCTCGGTGGTGGTAGACTCACTGGATGGAAGGATTACCAGCTGGTTCGGAGTGACTCACGAGAGCTTTGGGGGTTTCAACACTAAACGAAACAAACTTACAACCTTTATGTAATTGTTCATCGCACATTCGTGCGAGCTCGATCATATTATAGCCTTAAGAGTGGTGGGCAAAACATCTGAATTCATTTGAAATCAAATTTTGAGACCATCAATATAGGTACCAATAAGAGCTTTTTGAATCCATCCAATGACTTTGTTCTAGAGTCGCTCGAATTCACGATGGTAATCACGCAAAGAACCTTTTTGGCTTATCCTTGACAAAGCTTCATCAAAATCTTCATCTCTGGAAGGTCCAAATCAAGCCCATAACTTTTCGTCAAATGTCTCCCAAGTAATTAGCATACTCTCCTCCAATAGGGTTTTCGACATAGCTTGCCACCATTTATTCGCTTCGTCCTCCAAATGATATGACATGAAATTAACCTTCTACTCAAGTGGGATTTCATGGTAACTGAAATATTGTGTGCCCTTGCTAAACCATGTCGTTGGATCCCCCCCTTGAAAACGAGGCAAGTCTAATATTACAGGGCGATTAGGGTAACAGTACGGTGGTTGATTCCCGTTCCGATTATCCCAAGTTGGATGGTTCTAATTTTGATTATCCCATCATAGGTTCCAGTTATTATGTTGATTATTCTCTAATCTAGTTGGGACTCGTTGAACACTTGAGCTTCCTTCCTTATGGTTTGAGATGGCCTCCATTAATCATCTAAATGACTCCTCCATAAACGTGAATTTGTCGTCTATGACGATATCATTGTCATCTCATCTTGCATCATATCTAAACTGACCTCAAGTTTATTGAGGCGATCATGCAAATCGGCCATTGATTCCATTGGTGAGGTGTTGGTCTCAACCTCCTTCTCCTTCTTCTTTCGAGTTGATGTGAGTGTAGATTGACGACAACGAAAAAACGATTAGATCAATGCTCTAATACCAAAATGATGGAAGTTAGATTTGGAGATACAAATCATGAATATTAAAGATTGATTGAGAAGACAAGCATTTGTTTTTGGGCAATTAGGATTGCTTTTTTTGGATTTTTTTCATTCATTAAATAGATCATAGAAAAAAAAAATAACATAAGCAAAGAGATGGTCCTTATAACAATGAACAAATTGGAAATAAAAGAAAGTGGTTCTCATCGTGAGAGACAACTCAGGTGTCAAAGCAAAGATGATAATTAAACCTACTTAACCAATCAATTAAGCTTAACCTAAACCATATAACCAAATTCAAAAATTGAAATACTTGGTACCATCCTATCAAAAAAAAGGGAGAAGATTGATATCTTTCTTGGAAGTACCTTGACACTGGTAAACAAGATGAAAATGAATGGTGAGGTGATGGGACAAAGTACAATTGTAAGCAAGATTTTTTGATCATTGACTCCAAAAATTAATTATGTGATGTGTTCAATTGAGGAATCAAACGATTTGAGCATGCTAAATATTGAGGAATTGCATGGGAGCTTACTTGCCCATGAGCAGAGGTTGAATGAACATGTACAAGAAGAACATGCAATAAAGGGGTCTCAAGACGAAAGGCCAAGTAGTGGAAGAGGTCGTGAAACCTCTCGAGGAGGCTCTAGTAGGGGAAGAGTAAGAAGTGATGTTGATCGTGCCACTATTGAATGCTACAACTGTCACAAATTAGAACACTTTCAGTATGAGTGTCCAGAATGGGAGAAGAAAGCAAACTATGCTGAGTTAGAAAAGGAAATTCTTTTGATGGCATATCTGGAGCAGCATCAAACAGTTAGAGAAAAAGTTTGGTTCCTTGATTCATGATGCAACAACCATATGACTGGAAATATATAAGGAGTGGTTCTTCAATTTGGAAGAAGGATTTAAGCGCACAGTGAAGCTTGGAAACGACACAAAGATGTATGTGATGGGAAAATGGTATGTGAAAGTGCAAGTTAATGGTGTCACACAAGTCATACATGAAGTTTAATATGTTCTAGAGATTAGGAACAATTTGTTAAGTCTTAGACAGTTACAAGAGAAAAGGTTAGCTATTTTGATTCGTGATGAAACTTGCAAGATATATCATCCTAGTAGAGGTGCAATTATAGAGACCAACATTAGTGGCAATATAATGTTTTTTTTCTACCCTCTGAACCACATAAGAATCCATTGTGCTTACAAACTGAAGAAGTGTTTGAGAAAGAGAATCATTTGTGGTATCATCGTTTTGGGCATCTAAACCAAGAAGGGTTAAAAATGCTTGCACAAAAGTATATGGTTATTGGGCTGCCCAAGTTGAAGCCCTCTAAAGAGATTTTTGATGTATGTCAGACTAGGAAGCAACATAGAGAACTGATGAATTAAGCTTGAAGATAGCTTCAGATATGAGTTATCTTAATCGAGACATGATTAAGATAAAAGATAAGTATCTAATATATTTAGGAGTTATCTAAATATATATTTAAGAGAAGAGATAAGGATCAAATATATTTAGAAGTTATCTAAATATATAATTAAGATAAAAGATAAGATCAAATATATTTAGGAGTAATCTAAATATGTGTTAGAGATAAGTCATAATATTTAGGAGATATCTAAATATTTTGTTTAGTAGGATTAGGATTAGTATTTTCCCTATATAAGGAGATGTCAAGATGTGGCATAACTTATGAGTTTATGAGTTTTGTGAGAGTTTAAGGTTTTGAGTAATTTTCCTTAGAGAAATAAAAAGAGTAATTCCTTATATTCGTGTTCTCAAAAGGTGTTAACTCCAACAACTGATATGAAAGCGGTAATATTCATAGTATACCCGAGAGATAGGTGTTACTAGCGATCCTAGGAGGAAGAAAGAGCTTGTGCCGTCATCGGTAGTATGTCCAATGCTAAACTCATCGATAAGGATGAAGGTGACCTTACGGGTTCACAAGGTATGCGAGACGACTAGACCCGTGTTAGGAGAGATCATCGAGGAAACTAAGTTGGTGAAGAAATTTTTGAAAGGATAAGTATATTAATATTGGGAGACTAAAGACATACAGAGGGCGATTCAAAGAAGA
Organism: Aethionema arabicum; assembly: GCA_000411095.1. Classification (NCBI taxonomy): domain Eukaryota; kingdom Viridiplantae; phylum Streptophyta; class Magnoliopsida; order Brassicales; family Brassicaceae; genus Aethionema; species Aethionema arabicum. The sequence continues at coordinate 107,175 of KE151285.1, forward strand.
AAGCTTAAAAGAAGGCCAAGGTAAACTAATGTTTGTAAGTAACAACAAACAAATTCATGAAAAGAAAGAGGGATCCCGAGGGAGAAGTAGAGGTAGCCGAGGACGAGGGAGAGGGAAAAGTAGAGGTAGAGATAGAAGCCGAGGACGAGGGAGAGCTAATAGGCAAAACCAAGCAGAAGAATTAGTGAAGGTGTCAAAGTAAATGAAGAAGTTGGGAATCAACAAGTAGTGACAAGGTATGGACGTGAAATAGCTAAATCCAGATATCTTGATAACTATGTTTTACTTGCTGGTCTAGAGAGTGAGAAGGTCTTATTTACCATAGACGGAGAGCCTGAATGCTATAATGGAATAACAAATTTGAGTGAGTGTGTTAATGCGATGAAAGCGGAGTTAGGGTCCATAATAAAGAACAAGACGTGGGTGCTAGATAAGAAACGAAAAAGAGTTAAACCCATAGGTTTAAAATTCATTTATAAGATTGAGATGAATGTGGAGCTAAAGAAGCTTACAGAATATTCAGATGGGGAGTGTGTTGAGAACGAACAAGTGGAAGACAAGCATATTCCCGTGAGTGATCAAAAGACGGACATCAGAGATCTCATTGGCGTGAAGGACTTGCTTGAAGAGATTACTGCAAGTTTAGTAGGGAGAATGATGAATTAAGCTTGAAGATAGCTTAAGTTATTAAATTATTGATCGGTGCGATTTTGTGACGATTTTACTGACCAAATAACCTATACTTTTATGAGTTTTCTTATGATTTTCCAGGAATTTAGGTAGAAATTACACAAAGAGAGAGAGAGAGAAGATCAAAAGAGAAAATGAGCCAAAATAGAAGAAAAATAACAAGAAAACGTGAAGACCTTGAAGTAGCACTTTGAATGGATAAAATCGGAGCAATATAGCACAAGATACAAGTTTAAAATATGTATCGGTAGCAACATTTCCAGTGTTACTACCGATGAGATTGTGCGTGAAGAACATTCAAGTGATAAGGCATGTATCGGTAGGAACATTC
>KE151286.1:0-10465 GCA_000411095.1 Aethionema arabicum
CAGAGTGGGGCCAGTACCGAGCTCTTGCGTAGCATAGGGACCACGGAATGTCGCACGAGAGTAGGCCGGTTCAATATTTAACGATGGCGTCTAGGTTTAGTTAGGGTAAATTATGAATAGTTGTCTGACCAGAAATCGCATGATCCGTAGAAACCTAAGTTTAACATTTTTAGATATTAATTTTAATCGTATTTTAATTTTCGCTCGCTGTCCGCTACCTACTTCATTTCGCACGTTTCCTAGCTTAGATTTAAATTCATACGTTGCATAGATCAGTTCGCCTCCCATGGACTGACCCTTTACTTACTGCAACACCCCTTGTGGTCGGGGCAAATAGAGGTTTTATAAATTTTAAAGTTATCTCACCCCGTAGCAAACACATTAGTGCACTCTACGAGCGAGATCAGGTGGTTCAGGCTCTTCCACCACATCTGGATATTGTGGGGGGGGTTTATAGTGCACTCGCTCATTTGGCTTTGAGTGTTATCTTGCGGCTTCAGTGCTGCTCGCTTGAAGATGCTCCTCCTTCTATTAGGTGGCTCTTCAGCTGCAACAAGAGAAATAGAGATATCAATATCTAGTTTCTCTGTGCTTTGGTTTCTTACCTGAGAGCAATCATTCGAAGTGATTATTGCATGAATCTTCTCATGTCTCGGGTCTCCTTCAGTTCTTCCTAGAAGTGTTCCAGGTTGTCTCCTTATTGCTTCAGCGTTTTGCTCTACCTGATTGTTCAGGTTCTTCACATGAGCTTGTAAGGTGTAGAATCACGTTTCAATTGAATTGAATCGCTCTTTCGATTTTTCCTCAGCTCTTTGGTGGTACGCTAGCATTTGATTCATCGAGTGTTTCATCTCCTCGAGTGGATTTGTGGGTTGATAAGGCGCATTGAACAATCCTTGCGGGCTCTGGTTGTTGAAACCTCTCATCTAAGGTGGTTGATATGGGCGTGCAGCTTGTTGTCCTTGGTACCCCTACTGGACCTGTGGAGGAACAAAACCCTGATTAGTATTCATAATCGGAGGTGGGCTGTTGTATACATGGTCCTGTGGATTTTCCACATTCGGGTTCCTATATGACAGATTCTAATGATTCCGATAGTTCATGTTGAACCCTTGTCTTGGTTGTCCATTCACATAGTTGATTTCCTCTTCTTGAAGGTCTGCTACTTCCTATTGGTCAACGGCTTGAACATTCTCCTTAAGCAGTTTTTCAATCGCTTCCAACCGCTCTGAGATCTTCTGAGAGTCTACCCCGTTGACTAGCTTACGGCGATCGTACTCCTGAGCGTTGCTTCCTAAGCTTTCTGCTAGATTTTCAATCAGCTTTGTACCATCTACAACAGTACGCGTCATGAAGTTTCCATTACTAGTTACGTCCATGGTTTTCTTGTGTCCCCTGTGTACTCCTTCGTAGAAAGTGTTGAGGAGTTGGGTATCTGAGAATCCATGATGTGGGCATTCTCTCTTGTAGCCCTTGAATCGTTCCCAAGCTTCAGAGAAAGTTTCTCTTTATAGCTGCTTAAATGCGGATATTTTCAGCTTCATATCAGTTGCATTTGTCTTGGTAAAAAAGTGGTCCAAGAAAGCATTCTTGACTGCTAACCATCCATTGAGACTATTCGCCGGTAGCGATGAGAGCCAAGTAACTACTCTGCCTCCAAGTGAGAACTCAAAGAGTTTACACTTTATGTAGTCCTGACTGACTCCATTTATCTTCTGTATTCCGCAGATTTTCTTTATATGCTCTAGATGCTGCATAGGGTTCTCGTGAGCTAGGCCGCATAATAGATTTGCCTCGGCTAGACCGATGAGGTTTGGCTTCAGCTCGAGTTCTTGCCTTGTCATAGCCGGCAGAACTATGAGAGATGCACTCTGATAGAATGCATGAGGACGGTGAACTTGTCTTATTTCTTCCCCTCTTGGTTGCGGTTGTTGAACGTTATGTCGCTCCAATAGTTGCATGACTTGCAACATTCGCTCTTAAAGTTGATTCATCTACGCTCGCAATTGCGGTAGCGCTGGATCTTCTTGCTGATTTTTCACGTTATCGTCCATTGTGGTTGGTGTGGACTTCTTCTTCCTTAGACTCCTTTATGTTCTTGCTAGTTCTTCGAGTGTTGGGTTCAAGAGAGGCTCAGATGTGTTATTTCGCCTTGTCATGCACCTGAAACTCACAAGAAAAAAAGGATTAAAATCCTAGACTTTAATTTGTCTTCTAACTTACAGTTACCTATGCGTCCCCGGCAACGGCGCCAAAAATTGATAGGCCCAAGGTTTATCAATTGAAATAGGGGTGATCTAATTTTAAAATTTATGAAACCTCGACTTCCTGATCAACAACGAGGTTGTTGTGGTAGGTTAAGGGTTGATCCTCAGGAAAGCAAGTTAAGCATGCATGTTTTGAATTAAACTTAAGTTAAGACAAAGAAAACGGTTTTTGGGGTTGTCGTTAAATTAAAACGCAAATTAAAACGATTAAAATTCAAATTTAAAAAACATTAGACCTAGGTTTCTACGGATCATGCGATATTCAGTCAAACAATTATTCAGGCACATATGCAAACAACCCAGGTTCTACCATGAATGTTGAACCAGCCCACTCTCGTGCGATAACCGCGGCTCCTACCCTAGAAAAGACTTAAGACTGACCTCACTCTCGTGGGGATCATCGCAATCTCTCACCCTAACTAGCATGCATTATCGAATGAGATATAGATATGTCTACAACTTCCTAAGCCCAACTCTCGCCATCACTTAGAAAATTGCTGACTATAGCGGCTTTCAAACTTATCCTACCGGCTCTCACAATCTAGCATATGTCTCGGATCTTAGTCTAGGTGATCAGTCTATCCTAAGATTTACGTGCAATGCTAGGTAAAAGAACGATAAATAAATTCTGCCTATTTTTGTCTAACCATGATATCGCATTCACCTAATGAATCCTAGTTCTAACTAGGAAACTACTCACACATGCTTGCAATCAAACAAAACATGACATAAAATATGATTAAAATCAAAGAGTTTCTACAAAGAATTTGCAAAAATTAAAAGGACAAAGAAGCACAGGGACTGAAACGGCTGGAAATCTTCTGGAGAACTTCTGGGAAAACTTCGAACTCTTTTTTTTGTTGCCTTAGCTTTTCTATTTATAGACGGCTTCAAATTTAGGTCAAAAACTCATGCACATGATGTTTTCTGGGCCGTCATTGGTAGAAACACATTAAGTGTTTCTATTGATACATGAGTAAAATCCGGACTCCTTGTGGAATCTCCAACCCGCATAGGTAGAAACATATTAAGTGCTTTTATCGATAGATAGCTTCTAACTTAACACCTCACTCGTACATTCTCATCGGTAGAAAGACGGGATGTATTTCTATCAATACACTTGATAACTTGGTGATTCTTGGGTGTTTTATGTTCATTCTTGGTCCATGTTAATGATTTAAATCATTGCAATTATTATAATAATGTTACATTAGTCATGAAAATTCTTATATAAATCAATGTTTTAATATGTTTTAATAGAAGATGATACCCCGCAGGCTAGCCCGGCCCCAGCCCAGCCCAAAACCCGAGAAGCCCGTGAATATTTGAGCTCGGCCCGGCCCATCCTATTTTTTTGGGCTCAAATATCATAGCTCGAGCCCACGTATTTTCAGGGTCGGGTCAGACTAGCCCGTGGACTTTAGCTAGAATTGACATCCCTATGTTGGGGTTTAAAAAACCAAATTAATAAATTGAAATTTTTTTTTCTCAAAAACGGAAAAAGTTAAGGGTCTATTTCACCACTATCCCTTTAAAATTTCTTACAAAAAATCTAGAAAAAATATAAAATTTAATTAACCGTTTTCTCTTAATTTTTGCTTATAAATTATTTAATAAAAAGAAATTGCCACTTTGTTCTCTTTTATTTCAATTATCACATAATTTTTCCGGATAATTTATCATCAAAATATGTTATATCCATTTATATACATCACGATTTAGTTGACAAAAAAAAAATACATCACGATTTAACGTTTTTTTTTTATAGATAGAGTCAAAATCATTAACAAATCAATAATTCTAATGTATATAAAAAATAAATTTATAAATTCTTTAATAAAAAAAATTGTCATTTTTTGGTCATTAAATTCTTATATATTAATTGCTTGAGAAATGAGATCCCAATCTTTTTTAAAAATCACTTTCTCTTTCCCTCCTTTAAAAGCTCTTTCTCTCTCACACACAAAAAAGGAGACTGCGAAAGAGATTGTTCGTTCGCTCTTCGCTTTCTCACTAATCCGATTTGGAACTTTTTAATTTAGCCAAATAAGATGAGAGATTTTCTTCATCTGCCATTTTTTATTCTCCTGAAGATCTCTTTTACTCAACTCCTCACTGTGTCTTCTTCTTCTATCAATTTTAACCAGCCTGCTTCAAATCCTTCTACAGCTCCTGTTTACACTTCCATGGCTACTTTCTCTCCTGGTAAATTTTGAACAATTCTTGTCTAATTTGATTACGGTTTCTTATGTGATGTTTTTTTTATTCTTACAAATCATTAAATGTAGTATGAAGCTCGAATTTCTAAATGTTATTTGCGCGATTAGTGTCATAATGATGTTATAATTATCACTTCGTTGACCTAGATTTGATTTTTTAATTTCTGGATTTGATCTGTGCTTCCTCGAATTTCCCAAAATCAAGGAAAAAGTATTTTCTAGTATTAGATAATTTAATGCTATTTATGGAATTTCGAATTCTGGATTTAATTCGGAATCTAAAGATTCGTATTCAGTTCAGCTTAAGAAATTTGTCAAATGAAAATTGACTGTGTGAATCGACGAACTGAAACAGTTTTCTAGGGTTTTTGATATCTTTTATTGCCTTTGTTTATTTCAGGAATCGAAATGGGTAGAGGTGAAGATCACAGATTAGATGCACATAAGAAACTTCTGATTGGTTTAATAATCAGCTCTTCTTCTCTAGGCATCATAATCCTTTGTTGTTTCTGTTTCTGGATTTGCAGGAGGACACAATCTACCAAATCCATCAAGGATTCAGGTTTCTTTATATCCTCCTGAGTTCTTTAATTTTGATGATCTTAATTAAGTTTGTGTGTATTGAGATTCTGTGTTTTTGTTCTTTGTTTTTATATGAAAGATACTGAAAGTGGGATTTCACTTTCTCTGTTCATGAGACGATTAAGCTCAATTAGAACTCAAAGGAAATCATCAATCAAGAAAGGTTTTGTGCAATCTTTTGATTCCAAGACGTTGGAGAAAGCAACAGGTGGATTTAAGGATAGTAATGTTATTGGACAAGGAGGATTTGGATGTGTTTACAAAGCGTTTTTAGAGAGTAACTTAGTAGTAGCAGTCAAGAAGATTGAAAACGTTAGCCAAGAAGCTAAACGAGAGTTTCAGGTATATACAAAACAAGTTTCATTTCAAGTGATTCAGATTCTTGAATCTTTAATTTCAGATTCTAATTGATTCTTGGAGAATTCTCAGAATGAAGTTGATTTGTTGAGCAAGATTCAGCATCCAAGCATTATAACATTGTTGGGTTCTGGAAGTGAAATCAGCTCAAGTTTTATCATCTATGAATTGATGGAAAATGGATCTTTAGATGCGCAATTACATGGTAAAACAGTGTTTCCTGGTCCTTTTTTTGTTAGGGAATATGGTATTTTAGAAACTATATGTGTTTGGTGAAAAAAAACCTCAATTATCAAAATTGTTTCTTAAACACTAAAATTTGACAATCCGAAGTTTTTTAAACTGTAAACTTTAGTAGCCGGGGTTTTAAACCGAAAAATCTCAAATTTAAACTTGAAATAAAGGTTTAATTTTATGTTCAAATTTAATTTCTCGTAGGTTAAAAAATCTAATTATCAAAATTCAGAGTTTAAAAATTATTTTGATAGTTGATCAATGTTTTCACCAAACTGAAATAGTTCAGGATCTAAAATATCATGTTTTTTTCTCATGATCTTGTTATATATAAATAGAATATATAAAGGACATGAATTACGCAGATCATGTGGTAACACATGGAATAAAGAATTCTAATTTATTGCTTTTATAATTAATGTCTTAGGACCTTCTCGTGGATCAGCTTTAACATGGCATATGAGGATGAAGATTGCTCTAGATACAGCAAGGTATAAACTATAGCCGACACTTTCAACGACTAAACCGGTTTAATCTTGGTTTTGTCTTTTTTAAGAAGTAATCCGGTTTTGTTTTGCTTTGCTTTGTTTGACCACAGTGGATTAGAGTATCTTCATGAACATTGTCGTCCACCAATTATCCACAGGGATTTAAAATCTTCCAACATTCTTCTTGATTCGTCATTCAATGCCAAGGTAAGTACTGATCTTAAAGGATTGATTCTGGTTCTCGGTTTGTGTGCAGAAACTATGACCTACATGTGCAATACCTCAAAAACTTATGAAAACTGATTAGTTTTTAATGTTCGTGTTCCCGGATGAAACAAGACTCTTATTCTTAATCCTTGATTTTCTTTTTTTTTTTGACTCCTCAATTTTTTACTATTGATTTTAAAATTATGATTCTTGATTCTTATTCTTGTTGCTAAATTTTTTTTTTTTTTTTTATTCCTGTTTCTCAATTTTTTTTTCTGGATTCCTAAATATTTTTTTATTATTGATTCTTAAATTATGATTTAGATTCTTATTCTTTTTTTTTACTCAACTTGATTCTTATTCTTGTTTCTCAAATTTTTATTTCTTATTTTTGATTCTTGATTTTAGTTCTTAATTCTTGATTTTAGCTCTTAATTCTTGACTCTTGGTGAAAAAAAAATCTTGATCTTGATAATTTTTTTATTCTTGATACTTGATTTTTTTATTCTTGACTCTCGTCTCTTGATTCTTGTTTCTTTGATTGCATTTTAAATGGTTGATTCTTATTTATAATTTTTTTTTCTTGACTCCTAAATTTTGTATTTTCTATACTTATTATTGTTCTCAATTTTTTATTTTTGATTCTCGTCTCTTGTCTCTTAATTCTTGTTTCTTGATGGAATGTAAAATGAGAACTGAAAGATGAATAGGAGATGTGTCCTCGTCTGAGATCTAACTAATCCATTTGCTTCTATTGAAATCATACTTCTGATTACATCATGCAGATTTCAGATTTCGGTCTTGCGGTATCTGTTGGAGTACACGGAAAGAATAACATTAAACTCTCAGGAACACTTGGTTATGTTGCCCCTGAATATCTCTTGGACGGTAATTGCACTTAACTTGATTGAATTGAAGTACATTTTGGTTAGCATAATCGGGTTTACCAAGTTTGTTTCGGTGAAAAAATTGACTTTCTGCAGGAAAATTGACGGATAAAAGTGATGTTTATGCATTTGGGGTGGTTCTGCTTGAACTTTTGTTGGGTAGACGACCGGTTGAAAAGTTGTCTCCTGCTCAATGCCAGTCCCTTGTCACTTGGGTATGTATTTATCATCTTTAAGTTCTATAGAAAAAATAGAATTACAGTATTTCAAATCCTGAACTATTTTCATTTGGTGAAAAAAAAAAACTCTTCACTAAATAGTTTTTTAAACTTTGAATTTTGATAAGCAGATTTTTAAAGTTTAAACCTTGACAACCGGGTTTTCTAAACCATATCTTAAATTTAAAACTACAGTGTAATTAAATTAAATTTGGATTATATTTTTGGGTTTAATTTTGAGATTGAAATTCAATTCTGTGTTTATAGTTTAACTTTGATAAAAAGAATTTGGTTATCAAAATTTAGAGTTTAAAAATCTGGTTATCAAAATTCAGAGTAAAAAAACTAGTTTTGATAAAAAAAAAAATTCCCTGAAAAACTATTTTTCATAATTAAAAAGTTTTTGTAACAAAAAAAATTAATTTAGAATTTAAAATAGCATAAAAGAAAAGAAATATGATAAATGTAGTAATGATTGGGTGTATGTTAATGTTGTAGGCCATGCCACAACTAACCGATAGATCTAAGCTTCCAAACATTGTGGATCCTGTCATTAAAGATACAATGGATCTTAAACACTTATACCAGGTTTGCTTTCATCAATAGAACCGGTTTAAGATTCACTAAACCGGTGACATTGCAGATACTTATATAGTATTTGTTTGGTCAGGTAGCAGCCATGGCTGTGTTGTGTGTGCAGCCGGAACCGAGTTACCGACCATTGATAACCGATGTTCTTCACTCACTTGTTCCATTGGTTCCGGTAGAGCTAGGAGGGACCCTCCGGCTAACACGTTCATTGTCATGAGTTTCATGTTACTCCAAATCCAAATCATTATGATATCTTATTTTGCCACTTTGTTTTTAGTTTTGTATAGGGTTATGATTGATCATTCAGAAATTCGGGGGTAAATGTGTTAGAATAGAAGTTTTCCAGGGGTGTTGTACTTCTATATATTTATTGTTTGTTGATTTGTAAATTGTTTTCATAAAAATTGCCAAGTTACATCCTCTGCAATTTCTTCTATTTTTTTTTTACAAATGATGTGTAACCTAAGAATAAAAATGAAATCAAGTATAATGTAAAGTAAATATGAGCAGATTTATTTTTAAATTAAGCATGGAACAAAATATGTTCTTATATTCCTAATTATATGGGTAAGCCTCCGATTCCTAAAAATTGTAGAGGAATTATCTAAAATGCCCTAATTCAAGTATTTTTTACAAATGTGCTCTTTTTGTAGGGTTTACCAATTATACCCTTGAGTCTATTGTTATGATATTTTTGTAAAAAATGTTTGAATGAGAAACTTTTCTAAAAATCAATTATGCAAAATGTACTAATTGAATACATTTTTCCAAATTTTTCATAAAGTGTGAGGGTACACCACTTATAATGTTGGGTATAGTGTTAGGGCATTTTTGCAAAAAATGCATGATTAGGGCATTTTTGCAAAAAAGACTAGAATGAGGGCATTTTTGCAATTCCCCCAAAATTGTATTACTTCTATTTAACGTATGTTGTATAAATAATAAAATCAATAAATTATATATACTAGAGGTTTTTATCGTAATTTAGGTGGGATTAATATTTTTTTTTTAAAACAAATATTTATTTTCTTCAATAATATAGAAAAATTGTCCAATATAGACAATTGGTCAATTTTGTTTTGTTTTTTAACCAATAAAGTGATCTTTTATTTTATACACATTTTAATTTAAATAAAAGATTCATCTACCCTTGTTCTCTCTCTTCGATATTTCTCTTTCTCTCTCCACGTTCAACTCCTCTCTCTGTCAAGAAACCTAAATCTCGTACAAAGGTTTTCTTGCTTTATTCCAAAGGCTAAAGCCAAATATATATACAAAGAATATCTAAGAAGACGTTTATGGAATCAAAGTATACACACATTAATCATTGTCGAGTATATATGGCAAGTGTATATTATCGTATCCCTAGATTATTGTGTGTTTAGCTTCAATACCCCCCTCCCCCCTCAAGCGGGAGCATGTGGATCACAAATGCCAAGCTTGAGGAGGAAAGCTTCAAATTCAGCTCGACCGAGAGCTTTGGTGAGGATATCGGTTAATTGAACCCGAGTGGAGACATGCTGAGGAGAGATAGTGACGCGGACAATGGCGTCACGAATAAAATGACAATCAACTTCAATATATTTGGTTCTTTCATGGAAAACAGGATTGGCACAGAGATGAATGGCCGCTAAGCTGTCACAATAGACTGGTACCGATGATGAGGAAGTAACGCCTAAGGAGAAAAGGAGAGCTTTTAGCCAAATAACCTCAGGAACTGTGTAAGCTAAGGCACGATACTCAGCTTTAGCAGACAAGCAGGAGACAACCTTTTGTTTTTGTGTCTTCCAGGAGATAGGAGAGTTACCAAGTTGAATAAACCAACCGGTAAGAGAGCGACGTGTAATAGGACGGGCTGCCCAATCGGAGTCACACCAGACGGTGAGAGTAAGAGCCAAATCACAGCGTAGAAGAATGCCTTGGCCCAAAATGCCCTTAAGAAAACGGACGACGCGGACAGCGGCGTCCCAGTGAGCTTGCTTCGGATGTTGCATAAATTGAGTTAAAATGTGAATAGCATACGATAATTATGGGCGAGTGACACCAAGATAAATCAGGTGGCCTACAAGGCGGCGATAGCGAGCTGGATCCGAAATCTGATCTTCAGTGGCAAACGAGAGACGATGGTTTTGATCCATAGGAAACCCAACCGACTTGGCACCGAGTTATTAACAATAAGGAACAAGACTTGGGAAATTCTGGTTTTGCAAAGTTTAAAACAGAGACTCTCGCTCCAAAACTAAACGGGAAAGAAGCCATTAAAAGAAAGAAGAGATTTGCTGAAGATACTAACAAATCTTCATATGCTGTCACAACCAAAAATAGATTTGGATTGCTTACGTGTACCTAGGGTTGAGATGAAATCCTCTCTCACGAGCCTATATAGATGGTGGTTATTGTATCCTTGAAAGTTAA
>KE151286.1:11031-23254 GCA_000411095.1 Aethionema arabicum
TGAAGTCTGCTGTCAAAGATGCTGGTTGGCGTAAGACAATGGGAGAAGAAATAGCTACTTGTCAAGAGGCTGATACTTGGGATTTGGTACCACTTCGGGCTGATATGAAATTACTGGGTTGCAGATGGATATTTAAAACAAAATTAAATGCTGATGGCAGCCTCGATCGACTTCGTGCGAGACTGGTTGCGAAAGGCTATGAGCAAGAAGAAGGGATCGATTTTATAGAGACATACAGTCCTGTAGTGCGAACAGCAACAGTCCGTGCCATACTTCACATTGCTACTATCAAGAAATGGGATATTAAACAATTAGATGTGAAGAATGCCTTTCTCCATGGTGATCTCAAAAAAACTGTTTATATGACCCAGCCACCGGGGTTTGAAGATCCTCAACGACCAAATTATGTGTGTAAACTCAAGAAATCACTTTACGGTCTTAAGCAGGCTCCTCGTGCGTGGTTTGATAAATTTAGCTCCTACCTCATTACCTTTGGGTTTGTTTGCAGTCTCTCGGACCCGTCCCTTTTCATCTCTAATTGTGGTGAGAATGTCATGTTCCTTCTCCTATATGTTGATGATATGGTTTTGACCGGAAACAACAACCATTTGATCCACCGCTTACTTACCACTCTCAATGTCAAGTTCAGAATGANACAACAACCATTTGATCCACCGCTTACTTACCACTCTCAATGTCAAGTTCAGAATGATGGACCTAGGTTGTCTGCATTATTTTCTAGGCATCCAAGCTCACTTCCATCCCAACGGCTTATTTCTCAGCCAAGAAAAATATGCTTCAGATCTATTAATTCATGCCGGTATGGAGGATTGTTCACCTATGCCCACTCTCTTGCCTTTACAAATTGATGAGTCTCCCGCTCAACATCATACCTTCACGGATCCTACCTATTTTCGAAGCCTAGCTGGGAAGCTTCAATACCTCACTCTAACTCGTCCCGATATTCAATTTGCCATTAACTTCGTCTGTCAAAAAATGCACGCTCCGATAGTTTCAGATTTTACCTTGCTCAAACGAATTCTTCGGTATGTCAAAGGTACATTGCAAATGGGACTGAACTTGACTTCGGATACAGATTCTACTCTATGTGCGTATAGTGATAGTGATTGGGCCGGATGCAAAGAAACTCGTCGCTCCACCGGTGGTTTCTGTACGTTCTTAGGGAACAATATCATTTCTTGGTCCTCTAAGAAACACCGGACAGTATCCAAATCCTCCACAGAGGCTGAGTATCGGACCCTTTCGCTCACAACCTCGGAGCTCACTTGGTTGCAATCTCTACTTCATGAGATCGGTATTACTTCATCTACACCAACCACCTTATACTGTGATAATTTATCTGCTGTCTATCTCACCGCAAACCCAACGTTTCACTCCCGTTCCAAACATTTTGCTGTGGACTATCATTATGTTCGTGAACAGGTTGCGCTTGCCACCTTAGAGGTCAAACACATTCCAGCTGCGTATCAACTAGCAGACATTTTCACAAAATCATTGCCTCAAGCTCCTTTCTTTGACCTTCGTTTCAAACTTGGTGTCGACTTCCCACCCGTCACAAGTTTGCGGAGGAGTATTAACAATAAGGAACAAGACTTGGGAAATTCTGGTTTTGCAAAGTTTAAAACAGAGACTCTCGCTCCAAAACTAAACGGGAAAGAAGCCATTAAAAGAAAGAANCAAAACTAAACGGGAAAGAAGCCATTAAAAGAAAGAAGAGATTTGCTGAAGATACTAACAAATCTTCATATGCTGTCACAACCAAAAATAGATTTGGATTGCTTACGTGTACCTAGGGTTGAGATGAAATCCTCTCTCACGAGCCTATATAGATGGTGGTTATTGTATCCTTGAAAGTTAAGCAGAATGATAATAAAATTCTAAAATTCCTTAAAGCTTTCACGAGTAAACCCATTTCAGAGATAATATCAAGTATATACTTGCGCTAACATAGATAAATACCATTGGAAATGCGAGCTACTTCAAGGCCCAAAAAATATTTAAGAGTACCAAGAACCTTCATGCGGAAGCAAGAGCTAATGTAAGATTTAAATGCTGCCATGAAAGAAGGTGAACTGCCTGAAATAATAAGTTCATCTACGTACACCAAAACATGAAGACGGTCAGTACCTTTGAGAAGAGTGGAGAGAGAATAGTTAGAGATAGATTGTGTAAAACCTTAATCTGTGAGCGCAACAGTGAGCTTTGAAAACCAACAACGGGGTGCTTGTTTAAGACCATATAGAGATTTTTGCAATCGACACACTTGTGTTTTGTCAGAAGTACGGAAACCAGGGGGAAGCTGCATAAAGACCTCTTCGTCTAAATCGCCATGAAGAAAGGCATTGTGAACATCCATCTGGTGTATTTCCCACTTACGAGCCACTGAGACTTCTAGAAAAGTACGAACAGTAGTCATCCTAGCGACAGGAGCAAAGGTATTAGTGTAGTCGACACCTTCCGTTTGATGGTTACCGAGAACCACCAGACGGGCTTTGTATCGTTCAATCGAACCATCCACTTTGTACTTAATGCGATATACCCATTTGCAGCCGATGGGCTTTTTATTTCGAGGAAGAGATTCAATAGTCCATGTTTGATTTTGTTCAAGAGCATCAATTTATTCTTTCATGGCTAGTTGCCAACGTTCATCAGTCATGGCTTGCTTGTAATGTTGTGGTTTAACCCCACAAGTAAGAGCAGCCATAAACGCTTTGTGTGAAGAAGAAAATCTGGCAGGAGACATATATTGTGTCAACGGATATTGAGATTTACCAGTAAAGGAAGAAGTACCCAGATTGAGAACATAAGAGGAATTTGGCGCTGCTGGCCATGACCCAACGAATCCGGTAAAGGTGGTGGTGGAGCAGGGATAGTAGCATTTAAATCCAGATGCGGAGGCGCTGGGTCTGTGGTAGGTAATGGCGGCGACGGACATGGAGAAATTGACTGCGTTTCAGCAGATTCCGTATCCACTAGAGTCGCTGGAACATGCGGAAAAACAGCTGGAGTAGCCACCTGAGGCGGAGGTGATTGTTTATGTGGTTGAGGAGGAGACAGTGGAGAGATAAATTCATCGTTATAAGAGAATTATGGTTGTTGAGAAGATTGTGGAGAAGTAGAGAAATCCGATTTTGCAAAAGGAAATTGGTCTTCACAAAAAAGCACATTCCGTGAAACTGTAATTTTTCTTGTTTCAATATTATATACACGCTATCCTTTTTGACAAAAGGGATATCGAATAAATATTGACTTTATGCTTCTAGAAGCAAATTTATCACCATTGTGGCTTTGATTATGGACGTAGCAAAGACAACCAATTACTCGGAGATGATTAAGTGGAGGTGGCCGATTATAAATAAGATCAAAATGAGTTTTTCCTTTGAGTGGGCAAGCTGGGGTGCGGTTAATAATGTATCCAGCAGCAAGAATGCAGTGACCCAAGAAATCAAGCGGAAGAGAAGCTTGAAACGTAAAGCCCATGCAATATTGAGAATAAGGCGATGTTTCCGTTCGACACGGCCATTTTTGGTGGTGTACCGATGCAAGAAGTCTCATGTAAAATACCGTGAGACCGAAAATAAGAAGCAAGGCAAAGAAATTTTGTTCCATTGTTGCTTCGTATCCGTTTGATTTGCCGATTAAATTGTCGCTCAACCATGCTTATAAATTCCTTTAATTTTTCTCAAACTTTGGCTTTATGTGGTAATAAATAGATCCAAGTAGCCCTAGAATAATCGTCAAGGATGGTGAGAAAATAACGAGAACCACATAGAGCAGGAGTTCGGTAAGGACCCCAAAGATCGCGATGAATGAGTTCCAAAACCGAAGTAGCTTTACTCAAACTTAAAGGAAAAGAATCTCGAGACTGTTTAGCACGGATACCAACATCACAGGTAGTAAAATCAAAATCGTTTTTAGAACGAAAATTTGAAAGAGAGAGAAGATCCATAGCGCCAGCCGAAGGATGTCCTAAGCGGCGATGCCATAAATCGAACGAAACGCGATCCGAAACTGAAAAAATGGAGGCTTGCGGTATACGTTTAAAAAATATAACCCATCTTGTTGTTCAGCCGCTCCAATCAACGTCTACGTAATGCGGTCCTGAATAATTCACATCTTATCAGTGATTTGGAAAACGCAAGCCTGATCACGATTTAACGGAGAGACAGAAATTAGATGGCATTGCAAGCCATCAACCAAATAAACATTTTGGAGAGATAAATGTGGACCCAAACGAGCAGATCCATATTTTGTTGTTGTAGTATGGCGACCATCCGAAAACCAAATATTAACAGGCACCATATTTTTAAGATGAGAGAGAGCATGAGTCGAACCAGTCATGTGATTCGAAGCCCCAGTACCGATAATCCAATTGAAAGAAGAAACCATACCGGACAACTTTGACGTTTCTGAGCACTCGCGTTCATTGAGAAGATTCACAAGACTATTCCATTGTTTATCACTCAGACCACTAAGCCCCACTCGATCAGCGCTAGTGATAAGAGAAGTTGTTGATGGAGATACAATGGAGGGAGAAGGAGCAACGTGATGAGCACGAGCTGATTGCGAGATACGACCGAAATTCGGAGATTGTAAGAGAGGTGGTTGAGAAGAAGATTTCAAACGAGTTTTATCACCCCACCATGGTGGATACCCTATTATCGAAAGCAAGATTCAGTAAGATGTCCCGTTTTCCCACAAGCACTACAAACAGATCGGATTCTACGATCGGAGGAAGCTCCTTTTTCACGAGCAACTATTTGAACAACAAAGCTCACCTCTTCCGTCTGCTCAACAAGAAGATGACTAACTGCTTTTGACTCTTCATCTTGGATTAGGACGTTATAAGCTTCATCTAGATAGGGAAGAGGAGTCCGCAAGAATAAATTTGATTTGACACCGCCGTAGAGAGTGTCGTCAAGTCCCATAAGGAACTGATGCAATTTGTCATCCTCTCTCTCTTTTGCAACTTCC
This sequence comes from Aethionema arabicum, assembly GCA_000411095.1. Lineage (NCBI taxonomy): Eukaryota > Viridiplantae > Streptophyta > Magnoliopsida > Brassicales > Brassicaceae > Aethionema > Aethionema arabicum. The sequence goes on from KE151286.1 coordinate 16,027, forward strand.
GCCATTGTTTTTGCTTGCTGATAATCCTGTAAACTGGTCCAAAGTTGCATTAGTTTCCCGTAGTATGCTTGAATAGGTAGACCTTTTTTACGACAAGTGGCTAGTTCCGTTTTTAAACGCTTAACTCTTTGACCATTCTTCACAGAGAACTTGCATTTGATGTGTTCCCAAAGATCATAAGCTACATCAAAGTGGGTTAGGTTGGAGGGAACCGTAGGATCAATGGTGAGCTTGATCCATGAGACGACGAGGGCATTATTTGTCGACCAATCATCTAGATCAGCAGAATTCGCATCTGGTTTTGCAATGCTACCGTCAACAAATCCAAAATTTCTTCCGAGCCTTGAGAGCAAGCCGAATATTGGCTGCCCATTCATCATAATTATGACCGTTTAAGGTGGGTTGCAAAATAACTAAACCTGGATTATCTCCAGATAAGAGATCATAAGGAGAAATAGTACGACGCGTTTCAACGCGTGTAAGTGCTGCTGGTGGATGAACGTGTTCTGCCATAGGAAAAGCAATCGAATAATCTTAGGAAAAAGAGGACAGAAGAAGAAGTCCAAAGAAATCAAAGAAATCAAGAGCTTGATATTTGAAGCTCTGATACCATGTCAAGAAACCTAAATCTCGTACAAAGGTTTTTTTGCTTTATTCCAAAGGCTGAAGCCAAATACATATACAAAAAATATCTAAGAAGACGTTTATGGAATCAAAGTATACACACAATCATTGTCGGGTATATATGGCAAGTGTATATTGTCGTATCCCTTAAATTATTGTGCGTTTAGCCTCAATACTCTCTCTCTCTCTCTCTCTTCTCTTTCTCTCTTTCTCTCTTTTCTCAACATACTCAAGTAAAAAAAACTAAGTATTGTTAGGAAAGATGAACACTATTAAATGTTACCTATATATTTTGAAACTACAAATAAAAGTCCTTATAATTGATTATAAAACGTGTTATAAAATATCTTATAACAGGTTATATAAAGTTATATGCATTGTTTATCCAATGTAATATGCATTAAAGTCAATATTCAAAGTTATATATAAGTTCCATTATAACAGTATATATATACGTTTGCAACTTGGTGGTATTTTTTTGACACGACAGAAAATTGCTCTGAGATACTCTGGTTATGTCCCGGGATTAAACATCTAACTTGGTAAGTTGGAAGTTTCTGGGAAATCACTATCATCCAGCTGCAAGAAACAAATCAGTTAGTTAACCGTTGATAAACTAGAATATGATATTATGCAAGTTATAAATGACCTTATAACATGTTATATTACTTACTTATACATGATCATATTATTAAAGTTATAAACGACGTATAACAGGTCATATAGCAACATTCAATTACGAAATACACACAGTAGGATAACACAATATCCAAGTTATACACTAAAATATCTCATTATAAACTGTTATACATTATCTTATAACAATATATAACTTGTTATAATTGTCCATATAAGAATACATAACACCTTATAACATCTTCTGTTTCTCTAATTTTATTTGTCTATTTCAATTTCATGCTAAATCTCACTAATATATGCATCACAATCAATAATCAGGGTTATAACATGTTATAATGATCATTATAACACCTTGTATTCTTTCAATTTCATTTGTTTACCCCGACTTTAATATGCATTAAAATCAATGTTCGAAATTATAACATGTTATAAGATATATTATAAGATTTTATAACTCTCCGTAAATCTAAAAAGCCCAAAATTTCATTTAAAACCCCTAAATCCCGAAATTGAACTAAAATACGGGATCCCAACATCGATGTAAATCTTCTTTCTTCACAGAAGAAGAACACGATGACACAAATAAAGGAAAACCCCAAAAAAAATCTCAGATTCGAAGAAACCCTAAATCCCCAAAACCCCATAACCAACCTTACCAAATCCAAAAGAAGTTGTTCCACTACGGTCGCTTCTAAAGGAATCTGCTCCACCGGGACTGAATCGCTCAAATCGGAACCCTAAAATCACCTTCAAATTGTACTTCAAATCGCGCATCTCTCTATCTCTCCAAATCGTGTCTCTCTATCTCTCTCCTTATTTTTCATATCATAGAGTTTTAGGTTAAAAAAACTCAGGGTTATTTTCGTCTTTCACTTACCAATTATGTTTAGAAAACACAAAAGGGATATCAATTGTTTATTACAAAAAAAAACTTTTCAATTGTTTATTTCTCTAATTCTCCCAATAATATATGGATATTATAGATATAAACAAATATATATTTAAAATATTAATTTTTTATTTTAAAGAATATATTATGTTACAATATTATATTTTTGGTTAAATTCTTAAATCTGAATAGTTTAATAATCTAATTTTTATTTTTGGTTATATTTTATTTACAACATATGATTTAAAATTTAGATTTTTATATTAATTTCAACATATATAATTTTAAGTATATTTAATATTATTTGAGAACAAATAAATAATAATTTTAGTGATAATATGATCAATTATAATATAAATAATTTTTTTTAATAAATAACGGTCCAATATATTTTCCCTAGAGATTAAATTCCCGAGCCAATATTTTTTTCTATGAATTGTTTCTCTCTAATAGTATATACCGTAATCAAATAATAATGAGGAATTATGCAAAATGGTCTTATTCAAGTCTTTTTGTAAATTTATCCTTTGTGTGAGGGTTTACCAATTATACCCTTGGGTCTATTGTTATTGTTTTTTTTTTGCAAAAAATGTTTGAATGAAGAATTTTTAAAAATCAATTATGTAAAATGTCCTAGTTCAATACGTTTTTACAAAATTTTCAAAAATTGTGAGGGTTTACCACTTATAATGTTGGGTATATTGTTAGGGTATTTTTGCAAAAAANCTCTAAAAATCCTTTCTTAATTTCTTAAAATGTTAACAATGGTGGTCTCTGTTTTTATACAACAAAAGGAAAATACACCGACCTATTCTCAACAATCATTACTGATCATTTAATGTTGTCAGGTGTTATCATCTTGGGCTACATCACGAGTATCAAAATCCCCAAGAATCGTGAATTTTTTCTGCAAGAAACCGTGAGGATTTGATCCTGTAATTCTGTTATCTGGTTTTGTCGTTACTGAAGGGGAAAGAGTAGTGTGATCTAAGCTTGAATTTGAGTTGTTGTTTGGGCTTGAAGCCCCGTTTGTAGAAACGACCCCAAGTTTGAACCTGAGAGCGTAGAAAACAGGGATAGGTAGGTGATTTAGTAAATATGTCAGCCAATTGGTGTGAAGCAGAGATGTGTGTGACTTCAAGCTTCTGTAACGCCACACGTTCCCTAACATAATAATAATCCACTTCGAAATGTTTAGATCATTTATGCAGAGCTGGATTGGCAGAGAGATAAACAGCTGAGAGATTGTCGCAGAACAGCAAAGGAGACGCAGTCACTGGAAGACCAATATCGCGCAGTACAGACTCAAGCCACATGAGTTCAGCTGCAGCATCAGACAAAGACTGATACTTTGCCTCAGTAGAGCTTCGAGAGACAGAATTTTGCTTGCGAGAAGATCAAGAAATGATATTTTGCCCCAAGAAAGTGTAGAAACCGCCTGTGGAACGACGAGTGGATGGACAACCCGCCCAATCACTGTCACTGTATGCACTAAGGGTAAAATCCGATTGAGAATTGAAGGAAATACCAAACTGAGTTGTGCCATGAACATACCGAAGGATATGCTTTAAGAGATTAAAGTCGGAGATAGCAGGAGAATGCATCTTCTGACAGATATAATTGACAGCAAATTGGATATCAGGTCGTGTTAAAGTAAGGTATTGTAACTTTCCAGCAAGACTGCAAAAATATGTAGGATCGGAGAAAGCCTCATCTTGATGTGGAACTCCGTCTAATTGAACAGGTAATGGAGTAGGCATTGGAGCACAATCAGACATTCCTGCAGTTTGAAGTAAATCCTCAGCATATTTAGCTTGGTTCAGAAACAAACCATCGACGTGGGAAGTAATCTGGATGCCTAGAAAATAACTCACTTGGCCATGTCCTTCATTCTAAATTTAGTTTGGAGATGTTGAAGAAGGGCTGAGAGAGCAGAAGAATTATTACCAGTCAATACCATATCATCAACGTAGAGAAGAAGTAGCATAAGAACCCTTATCTGATTGTAGATAAACAATGAAGGATCTGATTTGCTGCAGTTGAAACCATAGATAATTAAGAATGTACTGAATTTGTTAAACCAAGCACGAGGCGCTTTCTTGAGACCATAAACCGCTTTGTGAAGCTTGCAGACATAATCTGGAAAGCTAGAATCAATAAATCCAGTAGGTTGATACATATATACTGTTTCATCAATATTACCGTGAAGAAATGCATTCTTGACATCAAGCTGGCGAATAGACCATTTTAATATTGTAGGAGTGTGTAGAATAGACCGTACCGTTACTGTTTTGATGACTGGAATGTAGGTCTCTAAGTAGTCAATTCCCTCTCTTGATCAAAGCCTTTGGCAACCAGCCTAGCTTTAAGACGATCAAGAGAACCATCAGCTTTAACTTTGGTGCGAAACACCCAGTTGCAGCCAAGAATGTTCATATTAGGCTGAACAGGAACCAACGAAAACGTTTTGGTCTCGATAAAGGAAGCATATTCCTCTTGCATTGCAGCAAGCCAACCAGGGTGCTTTAAGGCAGTTGTTACTGTTTTTGGTTCAGAAAACTCAGATTTGGAACTCAGTAAAGCATAACGAGATTTAGGCTTAGAAATTCCCGCTCGATAACGTGTAACCATAGGATGCACTGATTCAGAATTCCTGAAACTGGTGTCTTGAGTTTCAACAACAGGAGGTAGAGAGTCCAACACAGAATTAACGGAAATACATCATTACCTGAAACTGAGGCATCATTATCTGAAACTGAGGCTGAAACTCAGGCATCATTAACTGAGACTGAGGCATCATTATTAACAATAGGAGAAGCTGATCGCACTCAGGTTGTACCACTGGAACAGAAGCAGCAGTATTCACAGATGGAGATGAGTACGTGCTAGTGTGATCATGATCATGATCAGATAACAAAGTAGGTGTAGAATCCAGACCTTGATGCCAAGCAGATAACAAAGTAGAAGCTGTTACAGGTTGAAATTCTCTGTATACAGAACCAAAGGGGAACCCTGTTTCTGCAAATAAGACGTGTCGACTTGTGTAAACACGCCTAGTAGGGGGATGAAGACATCTGTAACCTTTGTACTTATCACTGTATCCCAAGAATACACATTGTAGAGAACGAGGATCCAGCTTATGACTGGTGTAAGCTCGCAGATTTGGATAGCAGGAAGTTTCAAAAACTCTTAAAGCAGCATAATCAGGCTTTCGTTTAAAGAGAAGTTCATAGGGACTTTTCCAAGCAGAAAGAGGCTTCTTGGGAAGAATATTACTCAAAGAATTTGTAGTAAAGAAAGCCTCAACCCAGTAAGTGAGTGGAACAAAGCTCTGAAACAAGAGAGACAACCCAATTTCAACAATATGTCTATGTTTTCTTTCCGAAATGTCATTTTGTTGTGGAGTATGAGGACAAGAAATCAGTTGTTGAATACCACACTGAGTCAAATGAGTAAGAAAATTAGTGCTTATAAACTCTCCTCCTCCATCACATTGGAAGAATTTGATTTCCTCATCCAAAAGATTTTCTGCAACAAATTGAAACTTCAGAAAAACAAAGAAGAAGTCTGATTTCAAACGTAATGGAAAGAACCAACAATAGCGTGAATAATTATCAACAAACACTACATAAAACCGAAATCCTTGGATAGAACACACTGGAGAGGGACCCTAGAGATCACAATGGATCCGTTCTAAAGGTTTAACATCACGATAGGTAGAAGGTTTAAAAGGAAGATTAAAACTTTTGCTCAGTTGACACGAAGTGCAGGTCTTCTTAGTGACTTTATTTACTGCAATTTTCTTTGTAGAAACGAGATGTTGAAGAATCTCATCACTTGGATGCCTCAAACGTCTATGCCAAAGATCATCAGCAGTTGAACATTGGCGAGTAGAGTAAAAGGCCATGAAGCTTGGATTCTCCAACACATAAAGATCTTCCTGTCTGCTTCCTTGAGTCAGAACTGTTCGAGTTACCTTGTCCTTACAGACACCATGACAATCAAATTCAAACACCCATGGGTAATCAGAAGTTAACTTTGAAACAGAGAGTAGTGACTTGGTAATGGTTGGGCAGATAAGAACATCATTAAGATTTAAGGTACCTGACATAGTGGCTAAAGGCACTGATCCAACGTGAGTAATGGGAAGCATACTGCCGTCACCAACCATTACAGTATCTGTACCTTGATAAGGATGAGACTGTTGCACATTATGTAATCAGTTTGTGATATGTGCAGTTGCTCCTGTATCCGGAAGCCATTCATTCCCAGAGTAGTAAGAATCTCCTGTCACACGCATTGTAGCAAAGGCTACTGCTACTTCCTCATTGTGATAGTTATTATCAAATCTGTTGTAACAACGAAATGCTGGATGACTATACTTCCCACGGATTTGACAAGTTGGTCTTGGAGAATCATGAGAACCAGTTGGATGAGAGATTTGCTGCTGAAAACCTCTACCACGAGTAGAATAATTACCTCTTCCTCTGTTAAAACCTCTGAAGTATGTGCCTCTTCCTCTATTTTGTCAAGAAAAATCAGTGAAACCAGTTCCATTAAACCCAGATGAGCCATTCAAACCAGTATAGTTATTGAAGCCCCTTGTAGCATCAAACTGAGTATTCTGAGTATTGACATGGGAGCTGATCTTGGGTTGCTGAGTTATCGGTGCTGTTTTGTGACGATTTTACTGACCAAATAACCTATACTTTTGATTAGTTTTGCAGTGATTTTGCAGGAATCTAAGTAGGAATTACACAAGACAAGAGAGAGAAGATCAAGAGAGAAAATGAGCTAAAATAGAAGTAAATCAGCAAGAAAAACGTCAAGACCTTGAAGTCGCATTTCGAACGGATCAAATCGGAACAATAAAGCACAAGATACAAGTCTAAGAAGTGTATCGGTAGTAACACCTCCAAGTGTTACTATCGATGGGATATTACGAGAAGAATGTATAAGTGTGAAAAGTCCATCGGTAGTAACATGTTTTCCCGTTACTACCGATACGGGTTCGATTACGCGCAAAGGAAGGGTTTTCCCCAAGAACGCATCGGTAGTAACACCGATTTCTGTTAC
>KE151289.1:3385-17329 GCA_000411095.1 Aethionema arabicum
AAAAATTAACCTAAATTATTTCATATTACATTAGAAAACAAAATGATCAAAAGTTTTTCTTTTCATTCTCTACCGTAAAAACAAATACAATAACAAAAACTCTGATTTTTATAATAAAATAAATCTAGTGAATTTTCTAGTGACATTTTTGTTTAAAAAAACAAATTTTAGCTTTAATTTTTGAAACGACGTGGTATTTCAAACTAAAAAAATATTTATACGAAATTAAATCGTTTATCTCTAATTTTATGAAAATCCAAGGGTCTATATATCTCCAAAAACTTAGTTAGATGCGCTTAAACTATTAGGCGAAGAAAAGAAAAATGATATTGGTAGGAGAACTCTAGAAGTTGTATAAAAGTTATTCATGCCAATTTTGTACCAAATTTACATATAAATTATAATGCTAAATATCAATACAAATATTATTATTAGATGGTTTTCGGTAAAAACTCTCTTTGTTATGTATTCATAAAATGGAGCTAATACAAATCTCTCAAGGGAAAAGAAAAGATGATGCAAAACCTTCAAGGGGGGCGTGAAGTCTTTGTGCTAGTATGTTTATGAGATTTAAAAGTTGTGAATTTCACACCAAATATGAGATGATATTTTTGTAGATTTTATAGAAATTTTGAATTTTACTAGCACCCTAGGTTGTTTTTTCCATTTCCCGTAACCACCTCATCATTTTTCCCCTTTCTCCAATATATCTACAATAGTCTTCCATATTTTTATCATTTCTACACGTCCACATCAAACCATTTAAGGGATATTTTAGATCTATGTGTCAAAATGTAGGGATGGTTCGATATCTAGAACTTCAATTCTCTACAAACATTCAAAATATAGATATAATGAAATTCACCAAAAAATATATGGATGTATATTCAACAATCAAGATAATTCTCTTAAATATAGACTCAAACTATTATTCTCTAATGATTAGATTTGATAAATAAATAACAAAAAATATTTATAATTATATTATTTAAATAATTAAGATTAATAATATTAAATATTTTAAATATTAAAAGTGCATCCATAACAAAGGATTTTAATTTTTGTTGAGTTATCTATTTTTCTACGAAGATTATTCCATAAGTTTTATGTAATTGTTTACAATATATATTTTGGTGAATATATTAAAAGATATTAGTTATAAATAATAGAAAGAAATTTTATTTAAATGATTAATAATAATTATAGAAATGAATATATTAAAAGATATTGCTCTCATAGTTGCTCTCATAGTTTGTGTGGTATGGTAGATTATTTTATTGTGTTTACAATTTCATCTCTCAGTGGCTTAAAAAAATGTGTCTTCTACTCATATAATCAGAAACATACTCAGGCGATAACATTATTTTGTCAAACCCTTAGATTTGCATAGAATATAAAAACTAAAAAATTATAATTTTTTCTCTCTATTTTCCTTCTTTACTAGGGGATTTGTGTTCACCGTCTCGCCAGTTTGGTGTCAATGTAAGCGATAAGTCAATTTATATGATAGAACCGGTTGAAGGTAATTGAGAGACGAATCTACATAAATAATATATATTATTAGTTGTTGATCGTGCATTGCACGAAGGATAACATTTAAAATGAGATATATATATGTAAGAAAGATGTAATTAAGTTATGGATATATAAGTCCCAATTCTCAATTTTTTTTTGTTTAACTGTCTCTCAACCCTTCATGCATTTTATTAATGTGTAATCCGTAACTCGTAAACTGCTGCTATTTCTTAGCAAGCTTCTATTAATTCTAATCATCGTTTATCAAAAAAAAAGTTATGGATATATAAGTTTTTTGAAATAATTATTTATTTAATAGAAAGGTAACTATTAAAAATGCAAGTATCTGTGATTTCATTCATTTTATTTAGAAAGTAACTACTCCCTCTGTTCAACAATATTAGATGTTTAAGGTTTATGCACATAATTTAAGAAAATTGGTGAAATGTCTTTTATAACCTTTTTAATTAATAAAATCATTAAGTCGAAAATTATTTAATCCAAATTTTGTAAGGACAAATAAGTCTAAATACATTAAAATGCTCATTGGAAATTGAAAACATCTTATATTAACAAACAAATAAAAACACCTAAAGCATCTTATATTCTTGAACAGAGGGAGTATTAGAATTTTTTTACAAATTATACTTGTTCTATTTAATATTCTGAGTTCATATTTTTTATTGCAGTAAATGGTTAAAACGTATGTTATGTGGAATCATTTTAAATCTTTGATTATTGCATTAGTATTCAAAAAGTGTTAGGCACCGAAACGTTATGCTACTAATGCTAATGAATTTTTTGAATCTTTGATTATTGAATTTGTTGATTTATTGCTTACAAAAAGATACTTCACGTACCTGTGTCTATTATATTCGATAACACATATTAATATGTTGGAAGAAACAATTTTTTTTTCTCTATATGCATTTTAAAGAAGTTTATAATATTTGTGTATAAGAGTTATATCCATTTCTACATTAGAAGTCTCCATAAAACCAGTCATTATTTGGGTTTCTTTGATATTAAAAGTGATTTTTGAATTTTAATAGTGTAAACAAGAAGAAGAAGCTCAAGATCGAGCTCAAGAAGAAGAAGAAGAGAGAGATCGAGAGATTGTAACCATGGACTGTATCTTTATTGAGCAATTTCAAAAACTTAATCAACTGTGAATACAGAGTTTTTCTTTTATACTCAAAACAGATTTTGATCCAACGACTATGAATGATCCAGATGTCAATCATCAATAGAGGTTGTTAGACAGTTGAATCGATTTGAAAGAGGAATTTGCTGAGCTGTACAAGCTTCAATTTCTTGATTCAATTTGCCGTTATTGCCGTTTTGAGTCGTTGAAGAACAGAACAAATTCTGTTCTTGAGAGAGACGAAGTGTATTTGGGCTGGGCTTGTTTATTTTTATATGGCCCAAATCCTTTTTAACTTCAGCTGGTTCAACGACTTTGATCGTCGGTTTAGTAGCCGTTATGTCCGGTTTAGGTGCAGAAACCGGTTTGAAACCCAAATTCATATCTTTAACAAATAGTACACCTCAATTTTTTGGTCAAAATAAATTTAGAAACAAAACCAATTAAAATTACTTACAAAAGTAACTAAGTAAATAAAAGAAAAATCATTGATGTATGTTTCATTGTTTCTCTTTTCATATTAAAGTAATGATACAGTTTAGTTATTATTTTAGAATAAACCATTTTTTTTTTTGGAAAAACTATTCCATTTAAAAAAAAACTATTTAACGTTAAATATTTGTGCCCCGAGTCCGATATAATCCTATATTATCGTTAAATATTTGAGACTCTGTTATCTTTCCATATTCTTCTCCTTATTTGGTATTAACAGGGATAGAGAGAAACAAATAAACAAAATGAAGATTTGAGGTTAGGAAAATGGTCAAAACTGGAAGTGGAAGAAAAGTAATTGTTGGGATAAGAAGCTTCGAGAGGACAAGAAACATAGGTATTAGGATTTACGAGTGGTTTAGGTGAACCAATGGGTTAAGCTCGGTTTAATAATCTGTTCTTGGTTTAATTTTCTGTTATTGGTTTACTTGTATTAAACAGAGTATATAAGTTGTGTGTGTGTGTTTTATTTGGAAATATACAGAAATTCAAATCTCTCTACTCTTCTTCTTCTTCTCTCTACTTCACCATTGTTGTAGACTGAAGCTTACATTTGTAATATGGTATCAGAGCTGTGAGAAATCGAGCTCTCACATGTTCCTGTTACGTTACTCGGATTCTCTATTCGGATCATTTCTTTGAAATTCCTTTTGCGCACGAATCTCTCGATCATCAGTCGTCATGGTTCCTGTTCGACGAATCACTCGCCGTAATGTCAGATCGAAGACACCTATCTCATCGCATGAGAGGACGGAAGCTATACCAGTTGCTGATACTTCCGATCGAGAAGTTCCACCGGTAATTTCTGCTCCTCTGTCTCACTCACTCGACAGTCCTAGATCTCCTTACTTCCTCCATAGTGGAGATCATCCAGGTCTGTCTATTATCTCTACTATATTAGATGGTAACAATTACTCTGCCTGATATACATCGATGAACATAAGTTTGAAAGCTAAGAATAAGCTTGGATTTGTTAATGGAACTCTTCCTGCACCTGCTGAGACAGATCCATTGTTTGATCTATGGTCTCAATGTGATAGTATGGTCAAGGCTTGGCTTATCAACACTGTCTCTCCTCTAATTCATCGTAGTATCTTGTATATTCCTACTGTTGCTGAAATCTGGAGAGAGCTTCGATCCAGATACCATGTCACCAACCTTCCTAGGAGTTTTCAGCTCACTCAGCAGATCCTAGAGTTGAAGCAAGGACATGCAGACCTATCTACATATTACACTACTCTGAAAACATTATGGGATCAGTTGGATAATGCACGGAAGACTACTCGATGTACTTGTTGCAAGCTTGATGATGATCACAACAAGATCATCAAATTCCTTAGTGGATTGAATGAGTCATTCTCTGTTGTCCGCAGTCAAATTATTATGATGAAACCAGTGCCTTCTTTGGCAGAGATTTATGGTATCTTGGATCAAGATGCTAGTCAACATCATATCAGTACAGTGCCTGTTTCTCAGACTCCTGGATCCACCTTCTCAGTCACTGATACTGCCATCTCCGCTGCTACTGCTCAATCTTCTTCTGGCAATCAGAAGAAATCCAAGTATATATGCACACATTGTGGAAGATCTGGTCATACCGTGGATAAATGTTTTGTGCTTCATGGTTTTCCTCCGGGGTGGACACCAAAATCTCGTTCTAATTCCAGACCATCTACTGATAAAACTGCAGAAAAGAAACCTGGAGCAGATAACATGATTGGGAACTTAACTAAGGAACAAGTGCAGGATTTCATCGCCTTCTTTAGCTCTAAGCTTCCATCATCTACATCTGATGACCAATCTCCCCAAGTTGGTCATATTTCTGGTAATCTCTTCACTCCTCATGTTCTCAGTTTTATTGGGAATCTATCTGCCTTCAAGAAGCATCTTTCTCAGCATTCTTGGATCATTGATAGTGGGGCTACTCATCATGTTGTTCATGATAGATCCCTCTTCATCACATTTACTGAATCTGATAATTCAACAGTTACCTTCCTAATGGTATTATTGTCAAGATCAAAGGAAGTGGTTCTGTTCCCATTTGTTCAAATGTTGTGTTGAACAATGTTCTTTATCTACCAGATTTCAAGATCAATTTGCTCAGTGTGAGTCAACTTATTGTTGGATTGAGATTTACTGTGAGTTTTGACTCTACCAAATGTTTGATTCAGGATCTCACCAAGGGCTGGATGATTGGACAAGGTGAACGGGTGAGAAACCTCTATCTGATGCATACTACTGGAGACAGAGTATCAGGAACAGAGCAGTCTGCTGTTTCTTCTACTGCTGCAGTAAATGCTTCAGTGAGTCTTGATGTATGGCATCAGCGACTTGGGCATCCTTCTTATTCTAAAATCAAATTACTTAAAGATGTACTTGGATCACATTTACAAGACCATTCAGTTTCTAAACATTGTGCTATTTGTCCATTGGCTAAACAGAAGCATTTACAATTTGATTCTCACAATAATAGATGTCAGCAACCATTTGAGCTTATTCACATTGATACTTGGGGACCCTTCTCAGTAGAAACTGTTGAAGGCTATCATTACTTTCTCACAATCGTTGATGACTTCTCCAGAGCAACATGGTTGTATCTTCTCAGAACTAAAGATGAGGTTCTAACTGTGTTTCCTGTATTTCTTCAGCTGATCAAGACTCAATTTCAGGTCTCAGTTAAGAGTGTTCGTTCAGATAATGCTCATGAGCTTCGGTTTGATCAATTATATAAGCTCCATGGTATCATCCCATATCATTCTTGTCCTGAGACGCCACAACAGAATTCTGTGGTTGAGAAGAAACATCAACACATCCTCAATGTTGCTAGAGCACTTCTCTTTCAGTCTAGTGTTCCTCTTGCTTATTGGGGAGACTGTGTGTTGACTATCGTCTTCCTTATCAATCGACTACCTGCTCCCCTACTGGATAACAAGACTCCTTTTGAGCTTTTAAAGCTCAAGAAGCCTGATTATGCTTTGCTCAAGACATTTGGATGTCTTTGTTACAGTTCCACATCCTCTAAAGGAAGAACAAAGTTCCAACCTCGAGCTAGATCATGTGTCTTCTTAGGTTATCCAGCTGGTTATAAAGGCTACAAACTCATGGACTTGCAGACTCATAAGATATACATTTCACGGGATGTTGTGTTTCATGAACACATCTTTCCAATGGCTTCTTCTAAGGATGAGTCTGCTGATGTCTCTTCTGACAGTTTTCCCTCAAACTCTTCTCCAGCTCAGCCTTCTGTCCCGTCTAAGAGACCTGTTAAAACACCTGCTTATTTGCAAGATTATTATTGCAATTACAACTCTGGGAATGGTGCTTATCCTCTAGACAATTATTTCAGCTACTCTAAACTTTCCACTTCGGATCAAGCTTTCATCTCTGCTCTGCTTAAGATACCTGAGCCTTCTTCTTATGCACGTGCCAAACACATTCCTGAATGGTGTTTAGCTATGCAGGAAGAATTGCAGGTTTTGGAACGCAATGGTACTTGTGATATATGTTCATTGCCTCCTCATAAGAAAGTTGTGGGTTGTAAATGGGTGTATAAGGTTAAGCTCAAATCTGATGGGAGTCTTGAGCGGTATAAAGCTAGGCTTGTTGCTAAGGGTTACACTCAACAGGAAGGTCTTGACTATAATGACACTTTCTCCCCTGTTGCTAAACTAGTTACGGTTAAAACCTTGTTGGCTGTCTCTGCAGTTAAACAGTGGTCTCTTACAGAACTTGACATATCTAATGCCTTCTTAAATGGTGATTTAGATGAGGAAAGCTACATGGAACTTCCTCCTGGTTATGTCTCAAGTGAGGGGGAACTTCCCACTCATGCTTTTTGTCGTCTTAAGCGATCTTTATATGGCCTAAAACAGGCATCTCGACAATGGTTCTTAAAATTTAGCCAGACTTTGGTTGGTTTTGGTTTTCACAAGTCCCATTCGGATCATACTCTTTTTCTCAAGACTGCTGATGGATGTTCTCTTATGGTTTTGGTCTATGTAGATGACATTATCATTGCAAGTGATAATGATGATGCCACTTCTGCACTAATCCTTCAACTTCAGCAGGTTTTTAAGCTAAGGAATCTTGGTGCACTCAAGTATTTTCTTGGTTTTGAAATCCAACGTTCTTCTTCTGGGATTTTTCTCTGTGAGCATAAGTATGCTTTGGACATGCTTGATGATAGTGGATTGCTTGGCTGTCGTCCAAGTTCAGTGCCTATGGATCCCAACTCCAAGTCATCTAATGAATCCCCTGTTTCTGCTGTTCTCTCAGATCCAGAATCCTATCGTCGACTGGTGGGCAAGCTTATGTACCTTACTATTACGCGCCCTGATATAGCTTTTGCAGTTCACAAGCTTTGCCAGTTCTCATCAGCTCCACGCCTTTGTCACTTGCAAGCAGCTCAACGTGTTCTGCATTACGTTAAAGGTACAATTGGGCAGGGTCTATACTACTCTACTACTTCCTCTCTTGAGTTAAGTGGCTTTGCTGATGATGATTGGGCTTCATGCTCTGACACTCGACGATCCACCTCTGGTTTTTGCCTGTTTCTTGGCTCGTCTCTCATCTCTTGGCGCTCCAAGAAACAGCCAACGGTTTCTAAGTCGTCTACTGAGGCAGAGTACAGGTCTCTTGCTTCTACTGTTTGTGAGATTGTTTGGCTCAATTCTCTCTTATCTGAGCTTCAGGTCTCTCTCTCTCTCTCCCAGTTAATCTCTTTTGTGATTCCACTGCTGCCATTCACATCTCTCATAACCCGGTTTTTCACGAGAGAACGAAGCATATTGACATTGATTGTCACATTGTTCGAGAACGGATGACAAGTGGTTTAGTCAAGCTTCTTCATGTCAGCTCGGTTCATCAGTTGGCTGATCTTTTCACCAAACCGTTGTTTCCTTCTCAGTTCAAGCTTCTTCTTGCCAAGATGGGTTTGCAGAATCCTTTTTCCCCATCTTGAGGGGGAATATTAGGATTTACGAGTGGTTTAGGTGAATCAATGGGTTAAGCTCGGTTTAATAATCTGTTCTTGGTTTAATTTTCTGTTATTGGTTTACTTGTATTAAACAGAGTATATAAGTTGTGTGTGTGTTTTATTTGGAAATATACAGAAATTCAAATCTCTCTACTCTTCTTCTTCTTCTTCTCTCTACTTCACCATTGTTGTAGACTGAAGTTTACATTCGTAATAATAGGTGAAAGCAGCAGCAAAATCTCTTGAAGCATTGGTGAATTTATAGATCCCAATATGGAATATCTTGTTTCATGGATCATTTTCAAACACAAATTCAATAAATTTCTGCACTTTTTTAAAGAACAGTTTAAATATATAAGGATATATAATATAATGAAACTATAAACAACCACATTTTACCAAAGAAAAACTACACGATAATACACGTATTAAATATACAAAAATTATAATCTATGTCCAGTGAAGTTAATTTAGTAAGTTATAGACCATATGTATCATATCCAAAGGACATGTGATTTGCCAAGAGTATATCAATTGGTTTACATGAGAACTCAAAATTCGCAAAAGAATACGACTTCTTCATAAGAAACAAACAAGCCTATACATCATATTAGAAATAAAACACTAGAAACTATATATTATATCCCACCTATGATAAAAGCTTTGTATCTCATGCAACCCCAAAAGTGCAAATATGGGTTTTTACCTGCCTCCCTTTTTTGAAAACTTAGGATTCTTACACATCCGAATACTCTGAGGTGTAACCTCCACCAGTTCATCCTCTTCAATGTACTCAATGCAGTCATCAAGACTATAATCCAAAGGAGTATCAAGCACAACTGTAATCGAAAAAAGATTTGTGAGCAGATAGATGGATTCAAAACTTGCACTCAAGTTATATATTTATATGAATATATTCACCTGTCACATCTTTATTGGAGCGTATGTTTGTAGCTGCCTTTTTCTTGCAGATATTAAGGGCCAAATCTCCAGGTCTCTGGTGGATCCCCACAATCTGACCTTTGTATACATCCACTCCTGAACCTACGAACATTTGCCCTCTCTCTTGCGCACTGGCTAGAGCATACGATGTCGATGTCCCATCTTCAAAGGCAACCTGAAAATACAACTTTCTTGTTCAGACACAATACATCTACTCGCTCCCTATTATAATTGTTATTGGCACAGACTTCCTATAATCGCATATGCTTCATCAAATTTTACTTCTTCAATATTACTGTGACTATTTCACTGGTTCTTTACGAATAGTATCACTATAAGGACCATTACTTCCCGGAAACTACTATCTCAGCTCCCTAAACTTACCAGAGAACCCTGATCACGGGTGCTAATGTCACCGGCCCAAGGTCCATAACAATCAAATACAGTGTTAATGACAGCTGTGCCACGAGAAGCTGTTAAAATTGCGTTCCTCACTCCAAGAAGACCACGTGTTGGGATTTTGTAACTCAGGAAGTTTGTTCCTTCTGACCTGTCCTCCAGGATTCACAGACTTAATTAGATTGACCTCAAAAATGGTAGACAGTAGATTACCAAGCAGCTAATCTGAGAAAAAAACTGAAAAAAAACACAACTGAATGGGAAATCATTATGATAGCATGCATTGCTGTTCTCATACAAAAGTAGTGAAGCTGGAGAAAATCCTTTGTATGGCCCTGCTAGAGAAAACGCCTGAACCAGCAAGTGTAGCACTTGTGTCCCAGAAACACTATAAATTGTTTATCTCGGACAGAAGTGTAGATTTAAAATATTTAAATACGGAATCAAACCAGCAAAGAAGTCTTGTGCATATTCTGATGGTGATTACAGTCCTCTACTATCACCAAATTGCTGCTATAAACAATAAAAAACGTAAACTATAGATCGTTAAAAGTGGACAGTGTTATACATACCCTCCCTGCATATCGAACATCTGCCCACGCCTTTTGCCAAGAAGTTCAACAACAGGCCCCACGTGATCCTCTGGTACTTCAACAGTTGCTATCTGAAGTTGGTGGATTTTGAAATCAGATAAACTCCTTTGACATGTTTACAAAATCATTTAATGAAAGTAGAAGTTTCTTTCCAGTGAGCAAGCAAACTGGACCAAGGATATTCAAATCATTGGCCAAGAGATTGAGTCCATGTTTTCATAACTTGCTGCTCATTTCTTTTGTAAATAAAATATAGTATTAGTGAAAACCTAACCTCATATGGTTCCAGCAATTTGTCGTTAACCTTTTTGTTAATAACTTTTGGAGGTCCAACCATAAATTCGTATCCCTCTCTTCTCCTGGAAATAACCACTATCAGTTACTTTCACATATGAAAAAAATAATGCCAAGGGAAGTGTTACTTACATGTTTTCTATTAGAATGGTAATGTGTAATGTACCACGTCCACTAATAATGAATGTGTCTGCTGTCTCGCCATCTTCCACTTTCATTGCTAGATTTCTTTCCAGTTCTCGGTTTAAACGATCTCGTAAGTTCCTGCTCGTAACATACTTCCCCTACAGAAAAAGGAAAGATAATTTTAATGTTGTACTAACGACTTTAGCCATGAATTCATGGAAAATAAAACCAGATGGCCTCAAGACAGTCATATCAGCGATGATCAGACCTACCTCACGACCAGAAAATGGAGAGACGTTTACAGAGAAAGCCATTTTCACAGTTGGCTCTTCTACTTTGATTGTAGGTAGAGGCTTCCCATGCACTTTATCAGCAATAGTCTCCCCAATCTGCAAATTTAATGGCAATACAGAGAAACCAATAGGTAACAACTCAGTTAGCAAGCAAAAGATTAATGATATGTAACAGCAATTTTCCACCAGCTGTGCAAGAGTCTCTTGCATTTATCATTAAACTATCTATGCATAGCCAATTTACCTGAATGTTATCTATGCCACAAACAGCGCAAATATCTCCAGCTTCCACTGAATCAGTAGGTACTCTGTAGAATTTCTCATAAACAAAAAGCTCATTTACTCTTGCAAATCTACAGGAATCATCAGAAGTACACACCTGCAAGGTTACAATCTATTAGTCAACTATAAGCCATATAATTAGTTCTGCAAAAGTCGGGGAGTTCTTATTTGATTCTCGTAATTTCTAGGGCTATGGACAACAATCCCCACTCAATTATGTTTGGGCTTTTCATCGCAAGCTTTAAATAATTAAAAGTAGGAAACTTAATAAAAATTATGTCGAAGCAATAAGAATATCTTGTCCACCTGGTTGCCATTCCCTTACCTTTCACATGTTATATTTGCAGAGGACAACTGTTCTACATGGTAGTAAGACTTAAGAGATTGACCAGCTTAAGGTGATGATATTTTTTCTACAAGCTCATATCATTATGCCCGAAAACTAAAGTATAAGAATATTACCCTGACTTCCATGCCTTTACGCAGTACCCCTGCATGCAGTCGTCCAATAGCAATGCGTCCTTTATGTTCATCATACTCTATATTTGTCGCCTGAAATAGCATTCATTTTATATGGCTTAATATATACTCAACCGAATTAGACTTTCAATCAATTTCATTTTTACATTTTAGCATGAGGAATACCACAGTACAGTAAACCAAACAATTTATATTGATACTTGCCATATATAACAAGGACACAAAGTCTAAGTGACCTGTTCTTAGGAAAAGGTGAGATAAATTCTTCAATTTGACCTGGTGTGGACCCAAACACGAGCTACAAATAATTTAAAGTTATATATTTAGGAACTTCATTGGACTATTACTTTCTTGGATTTTGAAGCATTTAGTGCAAGTCACAGCTACTAGTTGGTGAGAGACAAGATTTTGATATATTTTCAGCCAAGAGATGAAACGATAAACATGCAAAATAGATTTTGCCCCTAACCAAGAACAAATACGTAAAACCAGAAATGAAAAATCACAATAACTCACAAGCAACTGAAGTGCACCATCTTTTTCAATATTTGGCCCAGGTACGCATCTGATTATAGCCTCGAAGAGGGGTCCCAGGTCATCAGCCATGTCATCTGGAGAAAGCCCCGCCTTTCCTTTAATCCCACTAGCATATATCGCTTGGAAATCACACTACATGCAACCAAATTTTCCATTAAGGTTAGTGTTATCAAATATACACGAAGTACATGTGTCACAAGAGATGGAAGACAAAGTTTAGACAAACTCAAAATCAGCAATACCTGTTCATCTGTAGCGTTTAGCTCAATAAACAATTCAAAAGTCGAGTTGATAACAAACTCAGGACGAGCAGAAGGCCTGTCAATCTTGTTTACAACTACGACAACTGCATGTCCAAACTCAAGAGCCTTCTTTAACACAAACCTAGTCTGGGGCATTGGTCCCTCAACAGAGTCTACCTAAAAAACAAAGAGGGAGGAGAAACAATTGAAACACAGAGCTGAAACAATATATGATAAAGATTAAGAGAAAGCATCCCCTTACAACAAGAAGGACTCCATCAACCATGTTCAAGATTCGCTCCACTTCACCTCCAAAATCGGAGTGGCCAGGAGTATCTATTATATTAATTTTAGTATTTTTAAAAGTTATAGACGTATTTTTGCTAAGGATAGTGATTCCTCTTTCACGTTCAAGGTCATTGGAGTCCATGATCCTCTCTTGCATAACTTGATTATCTCGGAAAACCTACAAAGAAGCATATGAATTTTAGAACGTCCACAGTTGAATAAAACGCCAATATCAAATGAATTTCAGCCATTACCTTAGCTTGCTTAAGCATTGAGTCGACCAAAGTAGTTTTTCCATGATCAACATGTGCCACAATTGCTATATTCCTCACGTCATTCCTCCTCACCAACTGTTTCTTCACCACCTCTATTGTATAAGAACCACGGAAAAAGATGTAAGGAAAGAAGTTAAACAAAGTGTATTCTTGACTAGGGAGAGAAGAAGGAAGGGTTATCCAATCCACAAGTTTACTATCTCGCACCCCACCAATTTTCCGTCAATTGCAAGCAGAAAAAAAAAACCGAAGCAATTTCAGAAACACATAAGAAAATCAGGAGATGAAAGTAAAGACCAGAGGAAGGCTCGGTGGTGGATTGAGAGACGGAGCAAGTGATGGGACGCGGAAGCGGACGCCGGGAAAGAAGTCGGAGAACAGGTCCTGGTTTAAGCGCGGAAGCAAAACTGACGCCGAGCAATTGATGCCTGTGGAGAAGAGGAGAAGCATGTCGGGTGGAGAGCGCGGAAGAAAGGGAAGTAGTGAGACTGAGCTCCATTTTTTGAATTCGCTCTCTCTCTATCTCTCCAGAGAGGATTTGGTTTGGAGAGGTAGAGGCTATTGTTTGTTGTAACTTCTTCTCCACAGGATTACGAAGCCGCTTTCGTTAAAATGTGATTTTGTGTGAACTAGACTGGACCAGGTTATGCCACGTATGACACTAGATGGCTCATCTGCTTTTATAATTCGGCCTCATCCAAAACTCTTAAGTAGGAGTGTTAATATCTATGTTGTACGGAAACTCCAAATAGGTTGCGTTTTTTGCTTGGAAACGTTTCGGAAACGGAAACGTGATGGAAACGCGACGGAAACGCTTGGAAACGCGTTTTCTGAAATTCTCTATTTTGGAAACGTGTTGGAAACGCGTTTCCTGAATTTTTCTAGGTTGGAAACTTTCGTTTCCAAAACGGAAACACGATGAAAACTTTTTTGTAAAACATTTTAAAAGAAAACGATTAAAAAACTTAGAGATATATTTATATATATATTATCTTGTTTTATTTTATATTTTTTTTCTCTTTATCGATTAATATATCATATCATCATGAGTTATAAAATTTGTTAAA
>KE151299.1:5638-16506 GCA_000411095.1 Aethionema arabicum
ACTCTGAAGCTTTTGGCTCTTCCAGTATATCAGGATAGGGTGGTGACTCATAGTACACTCGCTCCTTTGGATTTGGAGTGTTGTCTTGCGGCTTAAGCACCGCTCTCTTGAAGATTGGCTTCCTTTTCCTAAGTGCCTCTTCAGCTGCAACAGAAGAAATAAAGATATCAGTGTCTAATTTCTCTGTGCATTGGTTTCTTACCTGAGAATCATCACTTGAAGTGATTATTGCATCGTCTTGTTCATGTCTCGGGTTCCCTTCAGTTTTTTCTAGAAGTGTTCCAGGTTCTCTCCTTATCGCTTCTGCATTTTGCACTACTTGCGTATTGAGCTTCGTCACATGAGCTTGTAATAATTCGAATCGCGTTTCAATAGAGTTGAATCGCTCCTCTGATTTATGCTCAGCTTTCTGTTGGTAAGCTAACATCTCATTCATCGAGGCTTTCAGCTCCTCGAGTGGGTTTGGAGGTGGTTGATATGGTCGCACGACTTGCTGCCCTTGATACATTTGCTCAACGGCATGAACCTTCCTCTCGCTATTTCTCATCAATTTTTTTATCATCAACAACCTCTCGGTGATCATGTGTGAATCTACCAATTGGGCTGGCTCCCTTGAGTCATACTCTTGAAGTTCATTTCCATAACTTTCAGCTAAATTCTCTATCAATTGGGTACCGTCCAAAACAATACACGTCATGAAACTTTCATTACTAGCTGCATCCATGGTTGTCTTATGTCCCTTATGTACTCCTTCATAGAATGTGTTGAGGAGTTGGCTATCGGAGAATCCATGGTGTGGACACTCTCGATGGTAGCCCTTGAATCGCTCCCAAGCTTTGGAGAAAGTTTCTCCAGAAAGTTGCTTAAATCCTGAGATTTTCAGCCTAAGTTCAGCCGTCTTCCTTTTAGTGAAGAAGTGATCTAGGAAAGCATTCCTAACCTCTATCCATCCATTGAGGCTGTTTGGTGGTAGTGATGAGAGCCAAGTAGTTGTTCTTCCTCCTAGCGAAAATTCGAAGAGTTTACACATTATGTAGTCTTCACTCACTCCAATTATTCGTTGAATTCCGCTGAATTTCTCCATTTTCCTCAAGTGTTTAATTGGGTCATCAGTATGTAATCCCAAGAAAGGTTGTGCTTCAGCAAGCCGGACAAGATCAGCCCTTAGCTCGAAGTCTTGTCTCGCCATAGGTGGGAGTATAATCGGAGAGCTGTTCCGGTAGAAGGCATGAGGACGGTGAACTTGTCCTATGGTTTCTCCTCGATTTTGTGGTTGGTTGATGTTTTGTTGCTCGAGCAACCACAGAGCCTGCGCCAACCGCTCTTCAAGTCCGTTCACTTGAGCTCGCAATTGCGGTAGCTCTGGACCTTCTTGTTGGTTTTCCATGGTATCGCCCATGATGGCTGGTGTGGACTTCTTCTTCCTCAGATTCCTTTCTGTTCTTCCTAGCTCCTCGAGTGTTGGGTTCAAGAGAGGCTAGATGTGTTGCTTCGCCTTGTCATGCATCTGAAACACACAAA
The DNA here is from genome assembly GCA_000411095.1 of Aethionema arabicum. Lineage (NCBI taxonomy): Eukaryota > Viridiplantae > Streptophyta > Magnoliopsida > Brassicales > Brassicaceae > Aethionema > Aethionema arabicum. The sequence goes on from KE151299.1 coordinate 7,160, forward strand.
GAAAAAGGAAAACGAAAAGTTAGAATCTTAGACTTAAACTTGCCTTCAAATTCGCAGTCAAATTGCCTCCCCGGCAACGGCGCCAAAAATTGATCTTGCTCGTAGAGTACTATGCGTTTGCTACGGGGTATGATAAACTTTAAAATTTATAAAACCTCTACTCGCCCCGACCACAAGGGGTGTTGCAGTAGTATGAGGNAAGGAAAACGAAAAGTTAGAATCTTAGACTTAAACTTGCCTTCAAATTCGCAGTCAAATTGCCTCCCCGGCAACGGCGCCAAAAATTGATCTTGCTCGTAGAGTACTATGCGTTTGCTACGGGGTATGATAAACTTTAAAATTTATAAAACCTCTACTCGCCCCGACCACAAGGGGTGTTGCAGTAGTATGAGGTGTCGGTCCACGGGAGGCGAACTGAGCATGCAATTTTGAACTTAAATTTAAACTAATATGAAACAAGGCGGGTTGTGGAGTAACAAGCAAGAAAATTAAAATATTTAAGAAAACAATAAATCTAAAACGTTAAACTTAGGGATCTACGGATCATGCGATGCTTGGTCAGACAACTATTCAGACTTTATCCTAACAACCCTAGAATCCATCGTTAAATATTAAACCGGCCAACTCTCGTGCGACAATCATAGTCCCTATGCTACGCATGAGCTCGGTACTGGCCTCACATTGTCACGTTCGTGAGGAATCGCAATCCTACTCAATGCTAACACGCAGTAAATCGAACACGACTTAATCTACGAATTCCTAGTCACGACTTTAACAAAACCCTCTAGACGAATCGCTCACTCTAACGACTATCCAACAATTTCTACCGGCGCGTTACAACTCAATCTAGAAATCGTTTAAAATCAAAGACATGGTTTGTCAGACCTATCTAAGCATTACGTGCAATCGTTAAGCAAAGGTACATGATAAATTATCTATTTGTATCTAACCATGATCGCAATCACCTACAAACCCTAAGCCTAACTACTAACTACTCAGACATAACGAAAATAAACGATAAACAGAAGCTAGAAAACATTACTGAATTGAAATCTAAGGTCTACAAACGATAAAACAGTAAATCTAAGAGAAATAACAAAAGAGAAGGTAAAAGAGATGGAGAAATTGGTCTTCAAGCTCTCCTCCAGCGGTTGGGAGACTTCTGAAACCTTTGACGGCTGGTGGAGAAGACTCCTTCCTCCCCTCTTTGAAGACCTAGCATCCCTTTATATAGACGGCTAGTACTTTAGGTAAAAAATTTGGAGCTTTTGTGTTTTCTGGGCTTTCCATCGGTCGTTACACTGGGCCGTAACGGTCGTTACATGAACAAAAATCTCCTTTCTTCGCGAAGGGTCAACCCGCATCGGTAGTTACACAAAAGTATCTCTACCGAAACACATCTTCGAAATATTTCTCTTCACAGATCCATTGGGCTTGAGCTGGGCTTTCTGAAAAGTGGTTATGGACCATGTAGTTCATTACGGTTTGAAAGGTATGGTCCTCTGAAGTTGGACATCCGAAAATGACTACTTCTCTTGATTTTCTTCCCTGAGCCTTCCATCGGTAGTTACGCCCAAACGTACCTACCAAAACGCTTGATAATTTCTCCTTCTTGTGTTATTTTGCTCCGTTTGACCCATGCTAAGTGTTGCTTCCAAAGATGCTTGTTTTCTTGCCTATTTCCTCAGTTTTGGGGCTTGTTTTCCTTCTTGACTGTCTCTCTCCTTCTTTGTGTAATTTCTATTTAAATACCTGCAAAATCATAACAAAACTAATGAAAGTGTAGGTTTATTGAGTCATAAAATCGTCACAAAATCGCACCGATCATGATTAGAAAGCATCATGAGTCAAAAAATTATCAACGTCAATTACACTATTTGCGCTTGTTCTGCTTACACTCTCTTTCCTGCTTTAGTTCATTCATTATCTGACTCATCATCGGTCTATTTATAGAGCTCGGAGATACACAAACCATTGCTACTTCAATGAACTTCGAAAGCGAACCAGCATCAAACCTCTCTCCGAGCTTTGAAACCACAATGCCACCGGTATCTCTTACAAAAGGAAGTGACTTAGACTTCGCGCTTCTATTTCAGTTCTCTGTTGTTGTTGTTGAATCCGCAATCATGGGTTGGCCTCTAACAATATTTATAAGAACTACCCACCGTATCCGTTAATAACATAAAGGACAACATCATTGTGATAATGAAAATTGACAACTCAAATGGAAAACGTTGTTAAGGAAGGTATTAAGGACAACTCTCATGTGATAAAGAAAAAAAAGGGTAGAGAATTGCATTTTCTTCTATCGATTGAGAAATTGATCAATTGTCTCTGGTGCATACGATCAAACGAAAGCAAAAAAAAAGCGACCGTTAAGTGCAAATTTGAAAATTTAGAAAGTAGAATATGTAAGAATTTTTTGGGTCAAATAAGTATAATTAATGTGTAAGGGTCATTATTTAAAATAGTCAAAAGTTATGTGGTCAATTCATAATAAATTAAAGGACTAAAGGGGCATAAGTGTTATGGATTATTAATATGTAGATACATTTGTAATTTCTAAGTTAATGAAGAGTCGACTTAGAAATTAGTTCTATTATAAATATAATTGTTATGGTCCACACAACAACCCTAACAAGAAATTCAGACGTCATGTATCTCATCAACAAAGACCTAAAGCTTTCCAGAGGGTTAGTTGTGAAAAAACCATAACTTAGAATCTAAACACAATTCATGGATCCAAAAGGTATGTTTCTGCTACAGCTTTTATCATTCAAAATCTAGCATGTTTGAAGTATTAGAAATTCATGAAATTTCTTACGATTGGTATCAAAGCAACATGTTTAGGTTTTGTATGATAAAATGTTATATGAAAAAATTTAGCTTAATGGATCTAGATTTTTCTCTAAAGATTAAGAATTATGAGATCTGTATCTGGTTAACACATTAAATTTTGTTAGTTTATAGAAATTATTGAATGTAAAGATTATTGGTTTCGTTTAATCATAAAAACCTCTGCAATTGGTGGTTTTATTTTCGGAATTTTATGATCAAGATCGATATAAAATTTATAAAAATTTCAATTATTTTAAAGATGCAACCCACCACACTTTGGCTGTTTTTTTGTAACAAATTTGAGGATTTGGGAAATTTTTTTCTTTGATTTTATTGAAGAATAAGTTAAATAAAATAATATCAAATTAAAAAGGCAAGGCAAGATGCGGCGCTTTCTCTCAAATAATTAGGGTTTCTATAGAAGAAAGAAACAAAACGGTTAACTTTTCTACAGTTTTAAGTTTTTTCGTTTCTTTATGGGAAAATGGTAAAAAAAAACCCTGTAAAATATTCTTTTGGCAACTTATACCCTACAAAACAATTTTGGCAAATAAAACCTTCTAGAATTATTCTTGGTAATCTGTACCCTCCGTTTAGAATCCTTAACATTGCTGTTAAACGCTTCATTACTCCATTAACATCAAAACTATGCGTTTTGAATAACTAAAAAATATGATTAAAAAAGGCCTTAGTTTGAAAAAAAATAAAAAAGTTAAAATTAGGTTTAAAAAAGGGGAAAAAGAGGAAGGGGGAAAGTAACTGATATTTTTGTCTTGAAGTTTCACGACCGCTAGAGAGGCTGACATTGATTCACCATCATCACGTAAAGTAGAAATAGTCGGCTCACTGCGGTGATTTTTCCGGCATCAGTCTTCAATATGGGGTATAACTTTGTGCAAAAATTTGGTTTCATTTTTACTTTTATTTTCCTCTGTTTTAGAGTCTCTACTAATATACTTTCTTTTTTATTCTCTAAAAATGTGGCAAATGCCTACAATTTGGACACAATAGGAGGACTTGCCCCAATATTGAAGTGCCCGGAGCTCGAGAACGTCGTAAAAAGACACCGACATGTGAGGCTTCAAGTTCAAATGCGCATGAGCTTTCTCAAGAAATGTGATCATGTGATCTCTGTTTTTTTTCTTATATCGTTGACTATGACATATCTTTATGCTCAGCGATCTCTATCTCTAGCTTAAAACATCTCTACTATGCTAAGACGTATTTAGGTGAAAACATTTTTTTTACGGTTATACACTTTTTTAGAACTTTTAACATAACAAAATTACATTAAAAATGACACTATTATGATTAAAAAATAAATATATCGATACATTAAGAAATATAAGTTAAAGAAAAAGTAAAAAAAAATGATTAATATATATCCAATAAATGATGATAACTAGGATTAATAATAGATTTAAAAAGAAAAGAAAGGAAAATTCTCTAGAGGATGTTAACGGAATGTTAACAGCAATGTTAAAGATTCTAAAAGGAGGGTACAAATTACCAAAAAAAGTTTTAGAGGATTTTATTTGTCAAAATTGTTTTATAGAGTATAAGTTGCCAAAAAAATATTTTATAAACTTTTTTTGGTCATTTTCCCTTTCTTTATTTAATAGTGTGGGGTCCACACATTAATTGATGATAACAATAAAGATAATTAATTAAATAAATAAAATTAATGTGGTGGACGTTTTTTTTTTCTTGTATAGAAAATAATTGTGGGTTCCGCAATTTAAATATAAAGTTTCTGTTTTGGGCCATGGGTCATTTTGTTTATATATATAATTTGGATTTAAAGCTCTTTTTTTAGATATAAACGAAATAATATGATTTGGACAAGGACCCGAGTCAATATAAAAAATAAAAATTTCTTGCTCATATATCTTTCGTATTTAACTTGTGCAAGATTATTATTTGGATTAGATTAATTAATGTTTGAAATGTTGCCAAAATAGTATTTTTTGCAAAGATTTTGTATGAAAAATAATAAATATTGTATTTTTATAAATTCATGTGAATATTGAATTGATCCAAAAGTAGGTTTATATTTGGTCAAAATTTTATACGTACATGTGATGATAAACATGTGACTATTCTTAGGAATAGCATGTGAATAATAAATCGATCCAAAAAATATAGGTTTATTGTTTATCATGCATTATTTTTAGCGGTTGATTATTACAACAAGAGTACCGTTTACAATTAATATTATTGTCCAAAGACTTGGTATTAATGTTGTGCTTGGTATCTTACGATGGAGTGCACAATTGATTAATTATTTATTATTAATTTAATTCAGTTTAATCGTGAATTACTAATAAAATATTGTTTTCTATCACTTATAGTATCCGCAAATTTATGCGCAATTCCAACCTTAGTGGTTCAAACTATAAGGATTGGAAAAGTAAGATTAACATTGTCCTTAGGTTTTGGAACTTGATGAGGCATTAAGATTGTGCGAACCTGCTTCTCCTACGGATGAAAGCTCTGTTATTGATAAGACAAATTATGAGAAGTGGCAACGTTCAAATCGCATTGGTCTATTGGTCATTTTGGACACCATTCCAGAAACCTTTAGAGGTGGTGTTGAAATCTCAAACATGAAAGCTTTCATTGCTAAGATGAACTTGCGTTTTGCAAGTAGCGATAAGGCAGAAATAATCATGTTTCTGTATCGCTTTAGTACCGTGCGGTATCATGGCAAAGAAAATATCAAGAGTACATTTTGGAAATGTCCAATATTGTTTCAAAACTCAAGAATCTCAAGACTGAACTTTCTTCTTCGTCAATTCAATCAATTGAAATCCAATTACAACACACAGAAGGAGAAATGGTCTCTTAATGAGCTTATTTTGTATTGCGTGCAAGATGAAGAGAGGATGAAACAAGAAAGGACCGAAAATGCTCATATGGTGTATACGTCTAAAGGGCACGACAAAGAACGAAAACTGAGGTTGTTAAAAATGATGCTACTACAAGTTCAACTCAGAAGAAGCACGCTAAGGTTGAAGATACTTGCTTCTTTTGTCAAAAAAATGAGCATATAAAGAATGGCTGCCATAAGTATCACGTTTGGCGTGTTAGAAAGGTAGTTCCCTCACTTTGGTGTGTTCTGAAATGAACTTAGTTGAAGTACCCAAAAACACTTGGTGGTTAGATTCAGGTGAAACTTCTAACATTAGTGTTTCTTTGCAGGGTTGCTAGAGCTACCGAAAACCAATTGAAACTGAAAGACGCATCCATGGGGCTAATGGTTCTACGGTAGATGTGGAAGCGGTCACACATTTTAGATTGTTTTTTAGTACTGGTTGTTTTATAGATTTAAAAGACACTTTTGTTATACAGTCATTTAGACAAAATTTGATTTCTGTTCCTTAAAGCACGCCTGAAGCGTGGTAGACCCTTTGGTTCTAAGGATACAAATCCAAGAAATCGAAAAGAAACTGAAAATCATAATACTCTTGATGTGAAAGAAAACGTTCCTGAAGAAACGACTCAAGAGAATGTTCCCGAAGAAACCTCTCTAGAAAATGATAAAAATCATGAAATTTTCATTAACTACATCCATCATGGAAAAATGTGGAATGAAAATGAAATGGATGAAATTGATTATGTTTCCTCATACCTTATTTCTGAGAAAATAAGTGTAGAAAACGAAGATCCATAACCAAAGTCATTGTCCGAATGTAAAAATAAACATGACTTGACAAAATGGAAAGATGCAATTCAAGTTGAACTTGATTCACTTAATAAGCGTAATATATTTGAACCTATTGTACTCACACCAGTAGATGTAAAACCAGTTGGCTACAAATGGGTTTTCGTTCGCAAAAGAAATGAGAAAAATAAAATCATACGATACAAAGCTCGTCTCGTACCTCAGGGATTTTCCCAAAGACTTGGTATCGATTATGAGGAAACATATTCTCCTCTGATAGATGCAATAACGTTTAGATTCCTGATGAGTCTAGTGACTGATAATAACCTTGAGATGCGTCTCATGGATGTTGTTACGACATATTTGTATGAATCATTAGATACAGACATCTATATGAAAATACCTGAAGGATTCAAAATTCGCAAAGCATTAAGTTCCAAACCCAAAGAACTATGTGCAGTGAAATTGCAAAGACCTTTATATGGGTTAAAACAATCTAAATGCATGTGGTATAATCGCCTAAGCGGACATTTACTGAAAGAAGGCTATGTGAATAATCTTCTATGCCCATGTGTTTTCATTAAGAAAACAATATCTGAATTTGTGATTATCGCAGTATATGTTGATGATCTAAACATAATTGGAACTAAAAAAGAAATACAAAATGCATCAAATTACCTAAAAGGAGAATTTGATATGAAAGATCTCGGGCAGACAAAGTATTGTCTCGACCTTTAGATTGAACATTTCGAAAACAAATCATCTGAGTACTTCAATGGTTGTGTGATCACTTCACGTTGATAATGATCTGTTTCAACCAAATGAGGAAAATGAGAAGATACTTGGTCCTGAAGTACCATATCTAAGTGCAATCGGATCTCCTATGTATCTCATGAATTGTACTAGATCTAACGTATCATTTGCCGCGAACTTATTGGCAAGATTCAGTTCATCTCCCACACAAAGACATTAGAATGGGATCAACACATGTCGTTTGTTATCTTCAAGAGACGATTGAATTAGAGTTATTTTATCTTAAAGACTCCGAAGGTCTAATGGTTGGTTTTGCAGATGCAGGATACCTATCAGATCCACATAAGGCCCAATCACAGACGGGATATGTATTCACGATCGAAAGTACCACAATATCTTGGCGTTCTCAGAAGCAAATGCTCGTAGCTACCTCTTCAAACCACGCTGAACTCATTGCCCTTCATAAAATGAGCAGAGAATGTGTGTGGCTCAAATCAATAAGCCAACACATCAAATCAAACAGTGGAATACAAGATAATACATCGCCAACTATTATTTACGAAGATAACGCCACATGTGTCGTTCAAACAAAAGAAGGATATATCAAGAACGACATAACCAACCATATACCACCCAAGTTTTTCTCTTATACTCAAGAGCTCGAGAAAAACAAAGTAATTGAAGTGAAATATGTTCGGTCATGTGATAATGTTGCAGATCTCTTCACTAAGTTACTACCCACTTCGATATTTAGAAAACATGTCCATAACATTGGAATGCGTCATATACATGTCTATAACATGTTCAATCGAGAGGAAGGTGATGTTGTTGCACTCTTTTTTCCTAACTACGATTTTTTCTCAATGAATTTTCCGAAGCAGGTTTTTAACGAGGCACCCAAGAAAAAGTTTCTCGATAACCTATAAGTTTATATATATATATTAATTATAGTGGACCCACCGTCATAATTATGTGTTTTATATTTTCTATATATACGAAGCTCATGAATGCATATAACTTACACTTTAACAGACTTTCACAATTTCATATGAAATTTATAATACTCTCTTTTTCTACTGTTTCTGTGGAAATCTTTTGATAAAACTCCAGCAGTTCTGTCGGTATAAATATTATCCATATTAATTTTAATATATTTATAACATAATGTATATACAGTAGAACCTCTATAAATTGATACTCGATAAATTAATAATCACGTTAAATTAATAAATTTTTCCGGTCCCGACTTGGGACAGTGCAAAAATTAACAAAATTTAATAAAATAATAAGATAATAATTTATTTTGAAATTCCTATATAATTATGGTCCCAATATTATTATAAATTAATAAATTAGTATATAAATATACTATATAGGTATATAAGACAACTAGTAAAATAAGATTTTAATATTATTTGTTTCTCATTATCAAATAACAATTAATACAAATTATCATACAAGATAAAAATGTAAAAATAAAGAAATTATAACAAAAAATGGAAACTTATAATAAATTGAATATTTACATGATGATGAAATACAATTTTAAAGAAATCGATATAACTTTGAGATATATTATTTTTCGTAAAACGAATATTTTATGAATTAATTTCATAAATTAATAATTATTAATTTATCGATAAATTAATATCTCGCTAAATTAATAAATTTTTCTAGTCCCAACACTAATAATTTATAGAAGTTTCACTGCATTAGTGGAAGTAGAATATCGACAGCCTATATTTTAAAAATTTTGTGAAATTATTTTGGGAAATTGTCAAAAATGACATTTCAAAGTGCTATATTTTCATTTTTAGCACCCTTCCTTCCCTTCCAAATGAATGGACCATAATACCCTTGTTTACATACAGTTTACATACGGTTACATATAGTTTACATACGGTTTACATACGGTTTACATACAGTTTACATACGGTTTACATACGGTTTACATACGGTTTACATACAGTTTACATACGGTTACATACAGTTTACATACGGTTTACATACAGTTTACATACGGTTTACATACAGTTTACATACGGTTAATAATTTTAATAATTAAATGATATAAAAGGGTATTGTTGTCCAT
>KE151302.1:24446-36479 GCA_000411095.1 Aethionema arabicum
GTTCTTTCTTACAGTCATCTTAGGATCAGCTTACAGATTGTTCTTTTTTGTTTCCAGCAACAATTGCAAGACTTCAAGCTTTGATCTTCATAGGAGTTGCTCGAGTTGTTCTTCTAATATCTGCCTGACCTGTTGCATAGAGATAAGCAGTGGAAAGCTTTAGGTAGGTTAAGAGGACATGGTTTGGAAATATACATACGTAGGTTTAGAGTATACACATGGAGAAGTTACTGATATATTTTGTAAATTACTATAGTATATAAAAATATTACAACAAAACAATATGTAACAGTTACCCAATGCGAATAACAAAATTATATACAACGTTAATACAAATAACAATAGCATGTAAAAGTACTGCTATCATAAAACTTTTGTAGCATCAAAACAAAAATACTATTGGAGGTAGCAAAATACCATAGCAAGCCAAAATCAATGCTACTATAGTTCACAAAAAGTCATAACATTATAAAACGGTTATAATATGTGTATGACCTATTATAGTTGTCGTAGAGATAGCGTTTGATAATTCGTTATTAATGAGTTTTAATAGCATTAATTGAATGTTAACAATAATCTTGTAGTGCTTGCAAACTTTCCTATACTTTGGGTAAACTTCGTAAACTTTCAAATACTTTTAGACTCTAAAAACTCCACATCTGTTATGCATTACATGTTCGTTTTCCAAATTCAATAAATATATACACTACACATGGTCGCCCCTGTCCCCAAGCCAGAAGCATACGCTTTGGGCTTAGGGCTTAAAAAAATATTTTCTTTTATTAAAGGGTCTTTTATTTTTCTTGATATAATTATAAAGGGCCATTTTTTATTGATGGTCTAGAGTCCAAATTATTTCTGGACCGAGCCTGACAATACATATAGTTTGTGAAGATATTCCAAAAAAAGTTTCATTCAATTAATGAACTTTACAATACAATTATTTGTAGCCCATCAATACTACATCTCATATTTCGTTCAAGTCCAATTTTTAAATATAAATTCCATCATTGTATTAAAAAATCACATTCTACTTTAAATCTATAATTTTTGAAAACTTACAAGTTTACGAATAGTCAGTTAAACATACCAAAGAGGAAATATTTGATTCTGCACATGTCTTTAGTATCACTAACAATGGTAACAATGTAAATTGTTTTACTAGATTGAAAACGAATGTATAAACTTAAATGAGCTAAAATAGTAATTGTTTTTGCTGTAATTTTTTTAATGAAATTTTTTAAAAATAAAGCTTTTGTTTTGAGTAAACGACTAATAATTTAAAAAATGTGCAGGGAAGTAGCTCTTTCTACAATATATATATATAAACAATGTTGCGTTAAAAAAATATATATATAAACAATGTGTGATGCGCTAATAATTGATTTTTGGACATATCTGTCTCCTTTACAATCAATCGGGGGGTATATCCTTCGTAATTATGGATCTTAGACGCAATTAGGAATCCATTCTCGTCTCTCTCTCTCTCTCTCTCTTGACGTCGTCCGTCGTCTGCCATAGGAGGAGCCGAAGAAGCTCTCTCACTTAGATTCCATGAACTGCACAATCACAGAGGACCAATTACTTTCTCCTTATCTTCTTCTTTTCAAATCGCTTTCTCTCATCCCAGTCTCTCACTATCTCCTCTTTCTCTTCCTCTCAATCCTTCTTTTCCTCGTTTATTTCCTCGAGATTCATCTTCCTATAGGAGATCCTGTTTCTCTCACCTTCAATGCCTACTCCGATCTCTCTCACTCCGTCGTCTCCAAGTGCCGCCTCCTTCACGGACGGTACATTCTTCTTTACTTGATCATACCTCATCCTACTCCTACATTTGCTCAAGGATCCCCAATTACAATCTCAATTTCACTTTCAGGTACTTTCCCACGCCTTGGCTCTCCAGTCCTCATCTTCAAACAGTTTTCCTCAGCGTTTTAGGGAAATCACCTTCTTTCTGCTATAGGCGGTGAGTTTTTAAAGCTGCTTTGTTCAACAAACTTATGGAATTCTGATGGTTTTCTGTCTTGTTAGACACCTCTTTCAGACAACAGATGGTGGCACAATTGCTTTGGATTGGTTGATGCATTCTGATGGTTTGTATTTTGAATTCATCTCCTCTTGATTCCTGCTCTTTTTCGTTTTACCTCCTTAAGCTTTTCTTCTCCACAGTCATGCAAGAGAGATCTCAGGTGTTGAACGCCCCAACTCCAGGAAATGATAGGACTCCAATTGCTATAGTGGTTCCAGGCCTCACTAGTGATTCCACTGCTGCAGTTACTTTTACTCCTTTTTTACAGTCTTTATCTGTTTTCATTTTGTGCTTTCTTCCCTTTTGCTTACTCAAAACCTTACTTTCATCTTTTTTCAACAGTATATTAAACATCTTGCCTTCACATTGGCTAAGGGAGGATGGAATGTTGTTGTGAGCAACCACCGTGGACTAGGAGGAATCTCTTTAACTGTGAGTTGTATTCTTATTTATTGAAAGTCTTGGGTTATCATGGGTGCATGACTATGTTGACGAAACAGTTGATTGAGTTCGTAAAAGAAAACTTATTATCTTCTTTAATCTGATACTACAATATTCACAATTAATCAAACCGGAAGAAACTTGATTTATGCTTGACTATAGCAATTAGCAAGCGCGTTAATTAGTTTCAGAATCTTATTCTTTTTTCTATTAGTTTATTATCCCTAGTTTGATTCATTGAATAGTGCTTATGGATTGGGAATTTTTGACTAACTCGTCAAACCGTTAACCAGTCTGACTGCTTCTACAATGCTGGGTGGACTGAAGATCTTCGGAAAGTAATTGATCACATTCGATTTCAGTTCCCAGATGCTCCTTTGTTTGCTGTTGGAACAAGCATTGGTGCTAACGTTTTGGTGAATTGCTTCTCTTGAACCTTCGATTCCCTTACTCTTTCATCAAGATATTGAAATATTACTCTGATTATTGTTTGTTCTCGAGGCTTATAGTGTTTCAAACAGTTGGGTTGAGTGCCTACATTTTGTTGCCATGGCGATATTCATATTATAGGGTTTTCATGTTTGTTCTTACTTTCTATTTGCAATCTCATTCAGGTAAAATATCTTGGGGAGGAGGGGCCTAATACACCTCTTATAGGAGCTACGGCTGTGTGCTCTCCTTGGGATCTTTTGGTAAGTAGACTTTCACGCAAAAATTTCGCAATATTGCTAAGCACCTTAAACTTAGTAGAAACGATGTCTCTTCTTCATTCACAAATTTGGTTTCTGTTTCACACCATGCTGTACATTAGTACTTTTGAAAAACTTGGCTGTGCTTGATAAGATAGTTGCCTTGTATGTTTATTTTCTTTTTCCATTATATGTTTATTTTCCTTTAATTCCTTTAATCTTCAACTTCCTGTTTCTAGTAGCGTTATCTACTTTTGTTTAGTATTATTCCAATATTGAAATCAATAAAATCTATGTTAAAAAACGATACCAATTGCAGATATGCGATCGGTTTATCAACCGCAGACTTGTGCAAAAATGTTATGACAGAGTGCTCACTGTTGGTCTTCAAGGATATGCTCAATTGTATGTCTTAGTTCTTGTCTTTTATGGTTTTACTTTATAATTGTACCTAATTTTGTCTGCCTTTACTTAAGTCTTATGTCTATATTCTTCCCTTACGGATCGTTGTATACCTACAGGCACCAGACCATAATTTCTCGTATTGCTGATTGGGAAGGCATTAAGAAGGTGGGGTTCTGATTTTTGTATGAATTTATCAAATCAAAAGGAGGGGCTTACAAAATTCATTACTTTTGTGTCTTTGTTAGTCATGTTCAGTTCGAGAATTTGACAACTACGCCACCAGACTTGTAGGCAAGTTCGAGGTGCGATAGAGTACTTCATTTTTTGCTGTCTCTTTATTTGATTTATCATCTCTTGCCATTACGTCAATAGATTTCCAATTTTTGATGGTCCAGACAACAGATACATACTATAGACATTCAAGCAGTGCGCAATTTGTGGGAAATGTCTCTGTGCCACTCCTTTGCATCAGTGCTTTGGATGATCCAGTTTGTACAAGGGAAGCTATTCCATGGGATGAATGTAGGTAATAATCTCATTGCTTTAGCCCTTTTATATGTTATACTTCAGTATTCTCAATTCCACGGCTGATGGACTAAGATTAATCTAGTAACAAGTATTGTTTAGCTGGCGATGAACAACAGCTGCAAAATCATGTTTGTTTAATTATCGTTTGTTCAACAACATGTTTCGGGGATCAATGATTTAAAAACTTAAATTACTGAAGATTTTGACGTTTGATTTTTGGTCGTCGTAGCTTGTTGCTATCTCAAAAACACTTAAAGAAATATGGCCAACATCATTTCGTTTAGAGTCTAGGATTTACACTAATGGCACTTTTGCGTAAACGAATCTACAATACCTTGCACCTCCCATCCTTCAGACAGGATAATGATGGTCATTGTCAATATTAACTAATCGATGGCTCTTAATTGATTTATCATTTATGCAATGACATAAGAATCTTAGAGCTCTTTCACCATTTGTTTCACGAATTGATTGTGTAGAACATTCATGTGTTTTCGCATGATCAAGTTTATAAGGAATTTTGCTAAGTTAGGAAGTGAAAATGAGCGTAATGTGAATCATATTATATGACGAGCCTCTCGGTTGTCTCAATATGCAGGGGTAACAAAAACATAGTTCTGGCTACCACAACACATGGCGGTCATCTTGCTTACTATGAAGGGATTACAGCATCAAGCATGTGGTAAATGTTCACAATAACCCAACCTCTTAGATACAAGTATCTCACAGTTTCTCCACAACTTTTTTTGCTCAACTTCAGAGTCAATGTCTGAAATGAAATCTCTGTATTCGAATGTAGGTGGGTTAGGGCTGTGCATGAATACTTTGAGGTGCTACTCTCTAGCCCCTTCGCAGACCGAAAACACAAGGTATGAGAGAAATCCCGTGATCTGATTACCCATTTCATCCTTTTTTAGTTAAAAATGTCATCATAACAACATCCTTCCTGATGCAGATCATCCCTGAAGCAGCCACATCCAATCCAGTGGAATCTTCAATTGATCAGGCACCATTTGTGAATATTGCAGACGATGGGATGGTCACAGCCGCAAGCGAAGTCGTGACAACAACAAGTGATGAAAGTTCAGAGAATAGTGGTCCAATAAAAAAGGCAAGGTATCCACAGGAAGACAGCAGTGTTATGCATCCAGATCAAGGTTTGAACAAGTTACTTGAACCTTTGAAGAAGAGAGTAGATCAGCTTTCAAGAGGCAGCCGGAAATCAATCTGGCTATTAGCATACATTGCAATAGTCACGACTTGGCCGCTTCTTGGTCCTGCGCTTCTCTTCTCAATCAAGAAAAGATTCAGAAGACTTGTCCATCTCAAGAAATAGAAACCATCTTCTCATTTGTTGACGTTCCCATACAAACTGCAAGTCACTCTATGTAGAACATGACACATTAGTAACTTGATATATTTCACTGTAACTCACCTGAGATAAGGTTGCGATAAGCCAGTCGCCCATTGTTATTATACAGCTTTCCCAAGGCCTTTCTAGTTTCCAGTAGGCTCGACACTGACAGCCCTTACCCAGTTTTCATCAGTTTTAAAAAAATACATGGAAGAATTTAGGAAAGCAGGAGTTGCATCTATTGAATTTGATTGAATATATGTAAATATAATTTTTCTTTTTTCTGAAGTTCTTTTATGATGTCACTTTGAAAGTTTTTATGACTTGTTATTTAACATAAAATTCTTATATGAAAGATATATTTGGTGTGGAGTTTATGATTCAAAAAATGGAATTAAACAAAAGTGATAAAACAAAATCTTAAATCTATGGTCGTTAAAATGAAAATTAAGTTCATAAATATTGGGGGTGAGCAAGAATTTAATAATCTTAGTTGCTTGTGTCATTAATTTCCGATATACAATCAAATATATGCGTTGAATGATCTGTGAATCTGTTTCACTCAAACATATGATGGTAACATTTCTGAAGTTGATCGAAAATATTTGTAGGTCAATAGATAATTTGTTTAAAGTTTATGAAATTTCTGTATTAAGTTTTTCTAAATCGAATAATCAAGCGCATGAAAGAAATAATAATTTAGAAAAATTTGATAGAGTTATGAATTATGATCTTGATTTTACAATGGATATGCATGATAAAAAAAGTGATTTTGTTTTTAAACCAAAAGTGGAGTGTTATATGACTCATGTATGTGTGTTTCTAGCTCTAATCCAAACTTAACATAATAATGTGGTAGAAGAATTTTCAAATTTTTAGTAAAAAATTATTTCACTAGTGACAAAATATCTTTTGGCTATATTGGTTTCAACCATAACATCTATTTCGAAGTTTTCTTATCCTAATGACAGTGGATAAACTTATTTGCACTTAAAATTGAATTAAACATGCTTATGCAAAAATATCTTCAGAAAAATCAATGGAAGAATGATATACCCTGGAGAGTATACATTAGAAGAAAAGGGACTAATAAAGAGCAAGAATGAAGAGCAAAGAAGATAAGGACGTGGCACTTCAGCCGTTAGCCGTTAAGAGTTTGTTACTTCAATTGTTATGAAGTAGAGCTTAGAAAATATACTATAAATAATGAATAAGGGGATTGGGGAAAGGGGTTCAGCTTTTTGGGAAGTGAAAGTGTAAGGGAAAGGTGAGGCACTCTCCAGAATAAACCTCAACTATGTATCTCGGCGTTAGCCATTGATATTACATGAACGTACTGATCAGCTCTTATCATTTGGTGCAGTGAGTCCGTCCTTTTTCACTGAACAATGACGAACCACACGGTCAAACCTCAACGGGTAGAAGAGCTAGAAAACACGGTGCAGACGGTGAAGGAAGATCTGGGAGACATGAAGCAAACCATTGAACTCCTGGCCACCACTCTGTCCAAGTTCATGGAAGAATCACGATCCAAAGCATCTTCGGTCGCACCTACCCCGACTGTAAATCCGCAGAAAGAATCGACCGATCCGATCATCGACGTTGCTGATACGGAAGATCACACAACGGATCCGTCACCACAGCCTCCTCCGCGAAAGGCTATATAGGAAGTACAAGTCAAGAAAGTCGTCTTACCTTTCTTTGATGGTTTAACACCAGCTCCGACTTGGATTTCCAAGGCGGAGAAGTATTTTGCCGTTTGCGCTGCCACCGAGGATGAGAAATTGGAACTCGCCGAGGTCAGTATGGAAGATCGGGCTCAAAATTGGTTTGACTGGCAAGTAGAGAGGGAACCGTTCGCAAGCTGGCTGGATTTCACGAATCAGCTTCTGGTTCGCTTCGGGAAAGTCTCCAAGGTCACCGCCAGCGAACAACTGTTCACGTTGAAACAAGAAGGATCGATGGAGGATTACCTGTTCGATTTCGAACGATTATCCAGTGCAATAGGAGGAATGCCTGATTACGTCATGGAAGGCGCCTTACTCGCCGGAATTAATGAAGAAACGCGAGAAGCAGTGCAACTGGTCGATCCGCAAGGACTGAACAAAGTAATTGAGACGGCGATCCGCGTGGATGAAAGCCCGTCGTATGCACGACAACCTTGGCAACATTCTAACGGGAGACAAATTCATCGTTCTTCCAGGGATCCGGCCAGACCACTTCGGCACCGCGAAGCGATAAATCTTGGCGCCAGTGACCTCCATTGGCGCTTCCAGCTCCCGCCACCAATAACAACGACGGTAACTCAACGTCTCAACGACAACCGCAGGTTTGCGATCAATATCCCTTGCAACTTTCGGATGCCGAATACGCTGATCGAAAACGGAAGGGTCTTTGTTATCGTTGTGCGGAGAGATTCTTCGTAGGCCACAAGTGCAAGTACAATGACCTGCAGGTGTTGACGGTGTTAGATGGCGTGGTAGTCTGGCTAGACAATGAGGATTCACAACCAGAGGATGACGAGGACAGTCCCGCCGATGTCGAAGTAGCAGCACTGTCTCTCAACTCCATGCTAGGTAAATCCTCTCCGAGAACCACGAAATTCAGGGGTAGAATTAGACACAGGGAAGTCGTGATTATGCTAGATAGTGGAGCTACGCACAATTTCATTACTTCTTCTATGGTATCACGATTGAAATTGCCAATTAGTTCAGAAGGAAAGATTGAGATAATGTTAGGCAATGGTACCACAATTCCAGGACTGGGTGTTTGTAGATTGGTTGGATTGCTTATACAGGACCACACATATGTAGTGGACCTTTTACCAGTCGAACTGGGGAGTGCAGATATCATTTTGCGCATTGAATGGTTACGGACACTAGGGAGAGTAGAGGTGGATTGGGAAGCTCATACATTGGATTTTATTCACAAGGATAGGCCGATTCGTTTGGAAGGTGACCCAAATCTCCAATATTCAGAATGGTACCAGAAATCGAAACAAAGGAATGGCTTCCCATCAGAGGATTGCAGGTTAAAGTGTTATAATGCTTCTCTACAGCACATCACAAATCCGAAGTTTCTGACAGCGCTGCAGAAAGTGTTAGAGTCGTTTTTGGGGGTGTTTGACATACCAGACGGGCTACCGTTGATAAGGGGCTGGGAACACAGAATCATTTTGCAACCAGGGACGGCTCCAGTCAGTGCTAGACCGTTCCGTTACCCACATGCTCACAAAGAGGATATGGAGAAGATGGTGCAAGATATGCTGCAAGCAGGTATCATTCGTCGGAGTAACAGTCCATTTTCAAGTCTAGTGTTGCTTGTTAAAAAACGTGACCAATCCTCGTGATTCTGTGTGGACTATAGAGCCCTAAATAAGGTGACTGTCCCAGATAAGTTTCCAATACCGGTAATCGATCAGATGTTGGATGAACTATACGGGGCTACAGTGTTTTCGAAAATGGACTTGAGGGCGGGCTATCACCAGATTCGAATGCAAGAAGAGGATATAGAAAAGACTCCGTTTCGTACCCATGACGGCCATTATGAGTTTCTGGTCATGCCGTTTGGGCTACAAAATGTGCTAGCAACTTTTCAGGCGCTGATGAATGAAGTATTTTGGCCATTCATCCGCAAGTTCGTCTTAGTGTTTTTTGATGACATCCTAATCTACAGCCGGAATGAAAAACTACATTGCCTCCACATCCAAAAAGTTCTACAGGCGTTACAGGATTTTCAGTTGTTTGCAAATCGCCAGAAGTGTGCTTTTGCAGAGTCCACCGTAGAGTATCTCAGACACTTGATCTCTGCTAAGGGAGTAGCCACGGACCCTAAGAAGACAGAGGCAGTAAGGGGTTGGCCTATTCCAAAGACAACAAAACAATTGAAGGGGTTTCTAGGGCTCACAGGATACTACAGGCGTTTCGTGAAACACTATTGCTCCATAGCAAGACCATTAACAGAATTACTCAAGAAAGACAAGTTTAGTTGGAATGTGACAGCTCAGGAGGGTTTTGACACACTCAAACAGGCAATGGTATCCGCTCCCGTACTAACATTGCCTGATTTTGCAGCTCAGTTCATAGTGGAAGCAGATGCTTCGGGGTCAGGCGTTGGAGCCGTTTTAATGCAAGGACACAGCCCAGTAGCATACTTTAGTCATTGATTCACAGCAGCAGAACAACGGAAACCCATTTATGAGCGGGAATTGATGGCAATAGTGCTTGCTATCCGTAACTGGCATCATTTCCTACTTGGCAGACGGTTCGTTGTCAGAACATACCAGAAGAGTCTAAAGTACTTACTAGAACAACAGGAGGTAAATCTGGACTATCAACGTTGGTTAACTAAGTTGTTGGGATATGACTTTGAGATAGTTTTCAAGCCCGGGTTTGAGAATAGTGCAGCCGATGGATTATCAAGGCTTGAGCAGTCACAGGAACAACAGGGAGGTCTTAATGACAGTTCTGAGTGTCACGATCCCTAAGGCTCTTCAAAGAGAGGACTTATTAGCTGAGATTGACAACAATGTGGAGATACAGGAGTGGATATCTCAGGTTAGGAAAGGGGAACCCGTAAACAAAAGGTTCAGAGTCGTCCAGGACAGGTTATTCTACAAGAATCAGCTGGTTTTACCCCAAAGCTCCAAGTACCTACAACTGCTACTGGAAGAATACCACGACAGTAAAATTGGAGGTCATGCAGGGGTATTAAAAACGATGAAAAGGCTGCAAGAATGTTTTTACTGGCGAGGCATGAAGAAGGATATACAAGCTTACGTTGCTAGGTGTCACTTGTGTCAAATAAACAAGTATTCAACACTTTCACCAGCGGGATTACTCCAGCCGCTTCCGATTCCACAACAGGTTTGGGAAGACATATCGCTGGATTTCGTGGAAGGGCTCCCAGGTTCGAAAAGGTTTAATTCAGTACTCGTGGTGGTAGACAGGCTGAGCAAGTACGAGCACTTTATCCCACTCAAACACCCTTTCACTGCAGTTCAAGTTGCTGGTGCATTTGTGCAGGAAATTGTTCGTCTCCATGGCATCCCAAAATCAATCGTATCAGACCAGATCGAATCTTCTTGAGTCATTTTTGGCAGGAGCTATTTCGGGCAACAGGAACGAAACTGAGTTATAGCACAGCGTTTCACCCTCAGACAGATGGACAAACTGAGGTTCTCAAAAGAAGCTTGGAAACATACCTCAGCTGTTTCACGTCTGCTCAACGAAGACGCTGGGCGTATTACTTACCATGGGCAGAGTATTCATACAACACCTTGTACCATACTTCACTAAAGATGACCCCGTTCCAAGTTATCTATGGTCGAGCTCCACCTCGTTTTTTGCAGTATGAACCAGACTCATCTCACAATTTTGAGCTGGATGCAGCATTAAAGGAACGAGACACGTTACTAAAGGAGATCAAGGAGCATCTGACAAGGGCTCAAGCGCAGATGAAAACAACAGCAGACAAGAAGATGAGAGATATATAATTTCAAGTAGGGGACAAGGTGTATCTAAAACTCAGACCATATAGACAACAATCGGTGCAACTCAGGAGCAATCAGAAACTAGCAGCTCGGTTCTATGGACCATACACAATCACTGACAGGATTGGACCAGTGGCGTATCGGCTAGCACTTCCAGCGGGCAGTCGTATACATCCCGTATTCCACATCTCCCAGTTGAAACATGCGATAAGAGCAGCGGAGGTGCAAACTACGTTACCGGAGGGAGGACATTATTTTCAGAGCACGGTGTATCCACAATCAATCATGGACACACGATATGACGGGAAGGGCAGGCTCGAAGTCCTCATTCAATGGGAGAATGAGCCACTTCATGAGACAACATGGATGCGTGCGAAGGACATCAACTTCCAATTCCCTTCATTCTAGCTTGAGGACAAGCTGAGGTCTCGAAGGGGGGTATTGATATACCTTGGAGAGTATACATTAGAAGAAAAAGGACTAATAAAGAGCAAGAATGAAGAGCAAAGAAGATAAGGACGTGGCACTTCAGCCGTTAGCCGTTAAGAATTTGTTACTTCAATTGTTATGAAGTAGAGCTTAGAAAATATACTATAAATAATGAATAAGGGGACTGGGGAAAGGGGTTCAGCTTTTTGGGAAGTGAAAGTGTAAGGGAGAGGTGAGGCACTCTCCAGAATAAACCTCAACTCTGTATCTCGGCGTTAGCCATCGATATTACAGGAACGTACTGATCAGCTCTTATCAAAGAACTTGAAATTTTAAGATGGTAAGAGCATCTCCAACATTAAGAAGTTAAATTGAAGTTTTAGCATTAAACTAGGAATTTATCCGGATTACATGCATAATAAAAAAAAGTTCCTGATTTTTATATCAAATAGTTTTAATTTTTTTTTGTAGAATAATGTATAATAATTTTCTAAATTAGAGTATGAAATATTTAAGAGGTATAGTATACGCGGAAAATAATATTTGATTTAGAAAACCCAAAAATCCAAATCAAATTACCCGATTAACCCGAACGTCCAACCATATCTATACATGAATATGTATAATACATATAATATATATATATATATATATATATATGATATAA
>KE151302.1:36698-49340 GCA_000411095.1 Aethionema arabicum
TTAAATGAAATAAATATTTGATTTAAGCTTCCTCTTTTGTAGGCAAAAATTGAAAGTGGATGACTAAAATAACCCTGACAATTTTAACCTAAAACTGTAAATCTAAAAAAAGTCACGAATGTAAATCTCGTAGTTACAGTTTTGTCGGTGAGTGGAGAAAACTCGCGATTGAAAGTTCTTCCGCCACCGACAACGGCATTTCGGCGGTGAAAAGTGATAGCATCTTCTATCGGATAGGTAAGTTGTGTTATAGTTTTTCGTGGGTGTATGGTTTCGTCGGTGGTTGTTAATTAGGGTTATGGTAATTTCGTGTTTGCTTGGGTTTTTAGTTAGTTTTGTGTTTGGTTCGAGTAATTTCGTGTTTGGTTTCAAATTTGTTGTGGATTTCGTATCAAAATTAGGATTTAGAGTTTCATATCAGATTTGATTTTAGGGTTTTAGTAGTTTGGGATTTTTAGTTAATTTCCGTATTTGGTTCTAGTAATTTTGTGTTTGGTTTCGGATTTGCTGTGGATTTGGTATCATGTTTTATAATTTAGGATTTCATATCAGATTTGATTTTAGGATTTTACTATTTTGGGGTTTGTAGTTAATTTTCGTGTTTGGTACTCCTACTTTCTACATAAGAGCAGCTGCATTAGAGATACTTAAAGCTACAATAAAAAAAGGTCCATATCGGTGTAATACACTTTTAATGTCTAAAAAAAGGAAAAGTATATAATTTAAGACAAATTCAAAAAAATTAAGAACTCGCTTTTTCTTCTTTCTTCCTTCCTGTTTTTTCTTTCTCGTTTCTCTCTCTTTTTTTTTAAAAAATAAGAATTTTGATATGGTGTCTGGAATAATGATGCCCTGAAGATCAAAGATTCATTATTATGAAAATTTTTATATACATACCATTCCACTATTTGAACTATCATAAAGATTTCTTAAATGTTGAATTTTGATAATTGATTTTATTAAATTTTGAGTTTTCCTAACTGATTTTTTGAACATAAATTATCTCTAAACACAAAATTACAATTCAAAATTAAGCCTAAAAATACAATCAAATTTTGGAATAATTATATTGTAATGTAATTTCATATATAATTTAGAAATTTTGGTATAAAAACTCAAATATTAAAATATTGGAAACTATGAAGATGAATAAAATTTAACATTATTAATTTATCAATTTGAGAAAAAGACATTGTTTTCATTATTTTCCCTTACAAAAATGGCCATAAAAGGCTGATCTAAAACACTTTTAAGGGAACCCAGAATGAAACAGAAGCAGTATAATGTCCTATGATTCAAGTCTATGATGGATCTGTCTAAATACCTTAGCTAGTGAACACGGCTCATCTTAACTTTTGGCATTGCTTTTTTGGTCTGTCTCATTTTTTCTTTTGCCTCTTTCTTCCTCAGCACTTCTGCACTCATCTTTGCTTCTGCCTCCTCTATCAGTTTCTTCCTTTCTGATTTCTTCTTCTGCAATGCTTCTTGTCTTGCAGTCTGGAGTTCCTTGTGTGCTTCCTCAGCCGCTTTTTGCCGCCCACTCTCAGCTTTGTTCCGCGCCTACATAAAATCAAGGCCCTTAACTTAGCCTTTCAAGACTTGTAAGTTTTAACTCTGGGCGGTACTAGAGCACATAAGGTTGTTTTTTTACCTGGGTGCTGAGCCGGTACCGTCCTACTAAATCAATGTAATAGGGAATTAGTGACACCAACCGGACCATATCATCCATATGGTTAGCGTCTGGTAGAGAAAACTTGAAAATCAGCCTCTTCTTGTGTTTGCCAGGGTGTTGGTCAGATATATGCATTGACATGAAATTCTTCCCAAACTTCTCCAGAGCATTGTCACCAAAAACCTACACGAATTCCATTGCAACCCCTTATTTTGTTAGAATAGCAAAGATTCTCACTTGAATTGATTGTTTTCCTCATTTTATCAAGTATTGATATGAACAGAGACTGAACGAATCCGAACCAGGTAATCATGTGCCACTTTACTCTAGGCCAAACTATAGAATAAATGATATAGTAAAGAAGGTTAAGCTGGGAGATGAACGGACCAAACACAAAAGGATCAATTATCATATCCTATTCTAACTTCGTCACTGAATTATTTAAGTAATGGTACCAAAGCTTCCTTCAACATTTCTTACTATATTTAAGTCTCAATGGAAAGCCATAAGGTCTTTTCAAGTATATATTTGTTTCATATATGTAACAACATATTAATGACTTCTTCATAAGTTTCCCAGAGAGAAAATGTCTCGAAATTGAACTCAGAAATGAACTGATATGGAAATGCAAAACTCTGACTACAGCACGCCTCACTCAGTTTAAACGCCCTGCTTCCTAAGCTCTAAATTTGCTTCTAACTAACTAAACGATATGAAATCTAAAACTATTTATTACTAGTCACAAGCGAATGCAACATCCCAAAGATGAACACGTCTTCATCAGTGAAGCAAGCAAAGTTTAAGTCCAAGAAGACATTTTAAGAGACAAAAGCATCTTACCTGATCCAGCACAGCGTCTGTAATCATATCCCCAGCTACTTTCTTGGATTCGGATATCACAGATAGCTCCTCCGATACCCATTTCCTTCCACTGGGAGGGGACACAATCCCGGCAAGTCTCTGCAGATCCCTTAGTTCCTTTTGCATCGTTTTAGTTGCCTTCTTCCTAGCCATCACAAACACGACATGATCCATGGTTACGTCGTTCATGTAGACCTCAAAAGTGATCTCATCTTTACAAGGCACTAACAAGTTAAAAACTCTTGAGATCAGATCGTGTCTACTTTTGAGCTCCATGGTTGCTAACAGTCCATGACAGTACCTGCGGCCGCTCGCGTAGAACTTAAAAACATTCGGTGCTTCTTTCAGCAGCAATGGCGACTCTACTCCTTCACCAACTCCCAGGAAGCTAAAATTCTTTTGGAATATTGCGTCCTTGGCAGCGAATTTCGCCGACCAAGCCAAAGCGAGGTTTTCATTCTCACGTTTACCGACGAAGTAGTTGATTGCAAAAACGATCAACAAAGAGACGCAGGTGATCTCCACCATATACAACTTCTTCTTCCTCAAAACAGAAGCGTTTAGAGGTTCCGAGACATTATCGGGATCTGGAGTGTGTAGATCAGCATCAGTAGCATTTTCAGCAATGAACGGAGACTCCAGCGTCTTCGCCTGCGATTCCTCTTCAGGAAATCCCTCGAACTCGTCTTCATCCCAAACATCGAACGAGATGGAGGATGACTTCTCAGAATCGGACGGAGGCGGTGTGTCGGAAACGGAATGGGAGTTGGAGTCGGAGGATGGTTCCAGATCCAGAAGCGATGAGTGAGACTGAGTGACAGGAGGTGGAGAGAGGTCGGAGGAATGGTGGAAAACATCATTGTCAATGTCATCGTCATCAATTTCAGCATCAAAACCTTCGAACTGAGAAGCTACGAGAAGACGATGATGAAGGGAGAGGTAGAAGACGAGAGCAAAGAAGACGAAGGAAGGAGACCTCATGGTAACAAGTAAAACATTGAGCACTTCAAAATTCAATACATATATAAAATCTCTTTCTATTTATAAATAAACAAATCCAAGAAAAATTCACAAGTGCCGATCAAATTCAAACTTGTTTCAGCATCAGATTTATCTACACCACAGTATACAAGAACAAAAGTGTGTGCTATATTAGACTAGATGAGTTGAACAGCTGCAATTGCCGGAATTTTCTCTCTGAGCTTCTGTGTGACGGCTACCCGAACTGTCATCACTCCGGCTGCAGGTCCTGTGATTCTTATCTTCACGATAGGCTCCTCAATCTCCACTAGATCAAGCGACCCATCTGCTGTTCCGATCAAGTACGGTCTGATTTCTTCCAGCACCTACATATATATATATATATATATGCCCACAACCTTCTTTAACATCACCCATTCACACATTACTTTTGTGGTAAGCTGAAACACCCTCTCATATTTCTTTTTCTTTGGCGAAAAAATAAACTTGTCTTTCAATTTCGTATTTTAAACCTTTATTTTCCAAAATTGGAGTTTTTACCTTCACACTTTTTCCGTCTTTTAGAAAATAAACTCACCTTCCAATTTGATTTTTTAAACCTGTCTTTCAAAATCAAGGTTTTTACTCCCTCAACTTTTCCATTTTTGTGAAAAAACGTCACCTATATATATAGGTAATGTAAATTTGAATTGTTTGAGTACATATATAATAATCTGAGTTTTCTTTCCTCCTGAGGTTAAAACGTTAAACGACAGATTTTTTACCGCAAAAACAGGAAATGTAGGGACAAAAAACCGAATTTTGAAATATTGGGGTTTAGAAAACCAAATTTAAAAATGAGAGTTTTTTTCACAAAAAACAGTAAAGGTGAAGAGACAAAAGATTGGGATTTAAAAACCAAATCGAAAGAGAAGTTTTTTTTCACAAAAAGGAGAAAGATGAGGGACGTTTCACCGTAATCCCGAATTTTGTTTATAAAGACCTGAAGATCTACGTTTCATAGCAAGCAGTTTGTTATCTTCTTATAATATCTATGCCCCTTATCATCTGCAACATGTATTATAATTCTATGTGCCACGAACCTAAGATATGATCTGGCCAATTGATATGAAACCACATAGGTAGAGAATGTAAGCAATCTAGAGCTTAAACTAACCTTCTCTATGTTCTCTTCATTCAGTTCAAGACCAGTCTCTCCATCTGGAACTGGCTCCACGGCCACTATCTCAGGGATCTTTTCCATCAGACGGCGCTCAATACCCATTTTCATTGTAGTAACTGAACTTGGGCATGACCCACATGCTCCCTGCAACTTTACTCGTACAATATTTCCATCGATCTCATGTAATGCTACATTACCACCATCAGACATTAGGTATGGCCTGATTTCGTCCAAAACGCTTTCTACATTTTCCTCAGTCAGGGGTAATTCTAACACAGGCTCTGGGGTTGCAACAACCTTTACAACTGTAAATATATGACACCATTAAAGAGATCACATCAAAAGATGGTTCTACAAATCCAGTAATCCACCCTATATTTAAGTAGATATTTCTTAAGGAGAAGATCAACGTAGAGGAAACAATGATACGGTTATCAAACTTACGACCTGCAAACTTTAGAGAAACTTTTGTAACATTATTATAACTGATAGAGTCATGAAGCTTGAAAACCATTTGTTCCAAAACTACAATCAAAATTAAATTCTCTAATTGCCCAAATAAGGCCAGCTGCTAGCCATACGCAAAAATCATACAAATTACAGCGACACTTTGCCATGACAAAGCGCTTCTGAGGAAAACAAGGAATCAGCACATCAAAATCGAGCTTCCAAATTTCAAGGAGTCTAAATTAGAAAGTTAATTTAAAATCAACATCGACACATATATCCAAACGGGGATAGAGAGATAATTATTCCGACCTAGTGATCGTCGGAAGAGCAATCGAGTTGAACACGACCTAGGCAATCCTCGCTTAGCTAGCTGAGTAAAAGCGCCTCGCGAGTTCAAACTCTAGCAAAATCGGAATCAGAGATAGGTCAAATAACAAAAGTATAGAAAATAGAAAAGAGCTGACGAAGAGGAAATCAAAATTACCTGAGCAGAAAGAAGACGAGAGAAAGAAGAAGAAGGGTCTAGAGCTTGTGGCGCCATCCTGCAAAAGGAGGCCGGGTTAAGTGCGAACAAACGCATCTCCTCCGATGCAATATCTAGTCGAAAATCCTAAATTGACGGGAAAACCAATTTGGATTTTGATTTTGATTTGGAAATGTTACAATGGCGGAGGTTATGACAGAGCATCGGGAGTGGAGAGGCTTTCTTGTGAACAAGGAGAGGAGAATTAGGGCCCAACCTTAGTTTTTATCCATAATATACTTTGGGCTTTCTCCGGCCTGCAACTAGGATCGTTAAAAACTGTTTTTTTATTTGGTTCGGCCCAACCCGTCAAAAAAGTCGCTAACTCGACCTGTTAATAATTATTTTTTTATTTTGAATCTAGGCCCAACTGGTATACCTATGGTTTTAAAATTGACTGAAATTAAAGATTAAATTAGATTGAGCTAAAATTGACATATTGGTTGTTTTAGCATGGATTTAGGGTCAAAATTGACTTATAATTGGTTAGATAAGCATTGTTATTAAATCATAGTAGTGTGTTCATCAATCCATATTAGAACATGAAACTATCCAATTAAAATGATGTTCATGATAGGGAAACCGTCTAGAGTGGATAAAATTTCCTCTGGTATGAACTGAAATACCCTATCCCGAATATCAACATGCAATGTAAACTCATCGAATAAACATGCATCATAATCATATATAACATCACAAGTAACATACATCACCATATAAGTCATACAATAAACCATCTTATTCTACTTACAATTTCTGTGATATCTCGACGTCTTTAGTCCACCACTCCTGGATTCCTGAACCCTAAAACCTGCACAACATAAACATAGAACTACATGCAGGAATGAAATCCGCAGGCATAAACGTAGGATAAGTCGATGAAGACATAGTACGAACCCAACACAATACCAACGGTCCTAACTTTTCAGAGTCATTTATTTAATTAATAAAAATATGTACCAATAGCCCTTGACTCCCTGAATATGCTATTTAATTAAATGTAGACCTCGTTGACTCGTCGAGTCTTAATCCATCTAAGAACCTGTTTAAATCTTTCTTGAATGTCGATATTTAACTCATTGATAGGTCTTCAACACTTAGTTTTTAAACCCATTCTTTAAACTTTAAACTTTTTTGGGCATAAACCCATACTTAGGCCCATTCTCATCTAAGTCCACACTTGGCCCAATCCCAAAATGTCACCTCATCATTGACATCACACAATCCATGTCATCACCATGTCCATGTCATCATCTTCTTCACCATGATCGCATGACATATCCCATGACAACATTTCCAGCCAACCTCGGTTTTCCAGTCATCTTCTCTGGCCAACTTTTCGGCGACTGTCGTGACCAACCTCCTTTACTTCGGGCGTCCTCATACTACCTCACTTGCGGCGTACTGGTTTGTTCACACCGCCGGAAAACGTAGAGCCGGCCAAGACTCCCTTTTCCGGTCAGCTCCCACTTTTAGCCTTAGTTATTCTACTCAACTTTCCAACCATTTTTCGGCCATCTCCGACTTCCCCTTCCGTCACAGACAGAACCAGTGGCTTCTCCATCCAACCACGAATCCATACCACTTACCGCTGTCACCTAACTCCACCGGACGCTGCCGCACGCCACCTTTCTTTGGTCGTACGGATGCGACCCTCCTCCATGACGTGGTTCTTGCCTTCCCAAACTTGGAGGATATTCACTACTTAACCGTGAAACCATCGTACCATTTCACCGACGACCAATTGCCGGTGTAACACATTAACACTCCACTTTCTTTCACTTTTCTTGAACCTGAACACACTCCCAATCCTAGATATATCTCTACGTTGACCAAAAATACTATACAAAGAGCGTACTTTAACTTAGATCCATCGTGCTCCTTAGCTTCTGATCCAACGTCGCTGTGCTCCTTCCGCCACGTCTTCACTACGACCTCCATGAAAACGATGTTTGTCTCTTCCTTGTGTGTTTTGCTCACTTAGTTGAGCTCCATCTTCTTTTGCTTTAAGCTTGGTCGATCGTTAGTTGTTTGGACTAATACGTTTGAGCTCGTTGCAAATCTACCTTCGTTATGCCATTTGCATCGTCCATCTCACCGGAAAACGTGATTCTCTCTTCCATCTAGTGTCTTCCCATCAAGAAAGGAGAGAGACTCGTCGGAGGCACACCATTATTCACCGGCCCGAGCTGCCAAGCCTCCCTCTCTCTGTTGCACGCTATTGACCATCGTTTTATCCGTGTCTCCATCCCTTTACGCGGTGTACCTTTCTTTATGCTTGACTCAATCTATTATCTAGTGGTTAAACAAATGATCTCTCCCCTTTTTCAAAAGTAACGAGACTATGCATTTATCTCTCTCTCTCTTGCCGTACAACTTAGTTTACCTTTTCTCCTTCTTTGTTTTCCTTGTTAAGTCTCACGAAAATGCCAATAATTGCTTCCTTAGTTCATTTCCTTAATCGGTCATTTCGTTATTCTGTTCTCACTTGTATTGATGGTAATAACCACATGTAGCATTTATTGTAAGCATTTGATAAATCTATAGCTGTATAACTCTCTTGTACTTACTAAGGTTGTTCTTCCGTGTCATTTAATTTGTGACTAACATTGTTCGCCGAATCCATATTTTTTTACTTGCTAAATCGGATTATTTACCTTGACATGCAAACCTTCGGGGAATTATCTTGAGGTAATTTTATAATCGTTCTTTAAAATTCAGGATGTTACTTGAACTACGATGAGTTGTCTCAAGATGATGGTCAAATCAAAATTGGAGCTAATGTTGTTGAACCGTACGTAGACAATGTGCTACATGAAGCGATAGAAGACGATGGTAATGAAGATGGTTTTGAGTGCGAGGATAACTACATGGTATATCAACTACACATGAACAATATAGTGAGCTTCTACTTGGCGTAGAACATAGTCAGTACTAGAGGGATGGGAGACGGTTTGAGATTTATTAAAGGACACAAATTTATAAACAAGAAGGGGTTGCAAGATGCGATGAATAAAGGTGCATTTGTCAAGAGTTTTGGTTTTAAGGTAGTAAAGTCGGATACGGTATGTTTAGTGCTACAATGTGACAAAGATAGTTGTAAATGGGGTTTACTAGCTGCAAAGATTCTCAGGAGTCATACTTTCTCTATTAGAAGGTACACAAATATGCATAATTCCTCTCGTCCTAACTAGAGTACAAGCAATATGAAGAAGAAAAATATACCACATTTAGTTGCATTGCTTTTGCATGATGATTATCCTAGATAACTTAAAACTCCAAGTCTCAAAATCATCATGGAGCTTGTTAAGACGAAATACGGTGTGAGTGTATCTTACTCCACATCGTTGAGAGGAAAAAATCAAAATGTTAGTGATTTGTGTGGTATTCCGGAAGAAAACTACCAGATGTTGAAATGTTACTTGCACATGTTAGAAACGGTGAATCCTGGTAAAATAACAAGTCTCAAATTGGATGAGAATTCTAAATTCAAGTATCTATTTATAGTTTGGGAGCTAGCATCAAAGGATTTCTAGTTATGAGGAAAGTGATCATTGTGGATGCAACTTTCCTAAAAAACGGATACAATAATTTACTAGTTTTGCCTTACCGCAAGATGGTAATCCTCACCATTATCTTATAGAAATTGGAGTACTCGGTGGTGAGAAAAAAGCAAGTTGGAATTGTTTTTTGAGATGTTGAAATTTGTGGTAGCAGACTCCTCTGAATCGATATTTATAACTAATAGAAATGTTAGCTTCATTAACATCATAGCTGATGTGTATCCTTTGATCCAACTTGGATATTGTATATGAAATTCATTGAATGTAGTAGGATTTACACGGTGAATGAGGTTGGCATTGCTTGTTCTCCTTTTACGACGAGATATCCTTCTGTTACAGAGGACTTGGATAACACAACTAATTAAAAAAAGGGCAAGATGTTATTTTCGAGGAGAAAGATTCAACATAGACGCAAACAACAGTGCGTAATCCATGAACAATGTTTTTAGGAAAGCAAGGACGTACTCATTGATACCCATGCTTGATACGATTGTAAAAAAAATCTGTTTGGTTTAATCAACGTCGGAAGGGTGTTATGGCGGGTTCTGATTAACAAAAATTGGTGCTTGTAGTGCAGAATTACTTGTATGATTTATGGCTTGTCGCTAAGAAGTTGATTACGAAAAAACTCAACACCTTTCAGCTTGAATACAATGTCACTGGTTCTGATGGGCCCCATTATTTGGTTAGCTTGAGCATGAAAAGTTGCACTTGCAGCATGTTCAACATTGACAGGTACCCTTGTGTGCATGCATTAGTTGTTTTTAATAAATTCCAAAAATGTGAAGATGGAGTTTGCAATATTGAAATACATAAACTATGTTCTAAATTTTTTGGACGGAGTTTTGGACTATGGCATATTACAAGGCGATTTATTTAGTGTCGGATAAGTATAAGTGAGATGCCCCAACGTACATCAAAGAGGTTTAGATCATCCCGACGAATCGAAAAACATATAAGAGAAGGAGAAAAGTTAAATGGTTTCCATCGGCTGGGGAACGACGTTCGAGGACACAAAAGAACGGCGAATGAGACAAAGACTCCAATGATTGTTATTTGGAAATGGTGGCCGTGTTTGATTTTAAGATTATCTTCTGTTTCGTGTAACTGAACAATAATGGTTTAATTGTTTGGATGTTATGTAACTTATTTACCTTTTGTTTTGTTTTCCTAAAAAATACTGGTTTAAGTGTTTAGACATTGTGTCACATATTTATCTTTTGTTTTATACTTGGACCGAACTGATATAAGTGGATTTATGTCGCGTATAACTATGTTGTTGTTATTTGATACATGGTCTCACCAGATTTGTAGTGTGGTCGAAAGTTACTTATTTGTGGTCTGAGCCTATTATTTCTTTATATATAGGCTTATGATTTTTATTATTTAGATAAATTAAAATTTTGACTATCTTTATTTGAGAAATTTAAAATTTAAAATTAAATTTTTTATTTAATAAAATAAGGTAAATAAACATAAAATAAAAAGAACTTGTATATAAATTTTGAGAAATTATAAATTAAATTATCTTTATTTTAGAATATAAGATACATAAAAATAAATAAAAATAAAAAATCATTATGTGAAAATTTCATTTTGTGAAAACAAAAGAAAAATTATTCATATAAAATTAAATTATTTTTTTCGAAACATAACGTAAATAAAAACAAAATAAAATTTTTTTCATATT
Organism: Aethionema arabicum; assembly: GCA_000411095.1. NCBI lineage: Eukaryota > Viridiplantae > Streptophyta > Magnoliopsida > Brassicales > Brassicaceae > Aethionema > Aethionema arabicum. The sequence continues at coordinate 47,601 of KE151302.1, forward strand.
AGAATTAAATAAAATAAAATTATTTAGTGTTATGGGTTGGTTAAAACAAAAGTAAAGTAATATTGTAGATATGAATATCAACTATGTGTCAAATATACAAACATTAACTTTTTGTTGACATAATAACATGAAATCATTTTGAATGTTGTGGCATTAAGTAAGATTAACGGTTCAACGAAATATTTCGCTTTAAAGTATGATTTAATTAGATAATAATTTAATTGAACAAATCACAAATGTGAAATTTGGGGTGAACTGAAAACTCAATTTAACTACATGTATTTTTTTGCAAGAATATAAAAAATTTTGGCGAAACTTTTTTGCGCAAATTTTAAAAACCAAAATTCTTTCCCCTCTTCCCTCTAAGCCTAAAGAATCACTTTCCTTCTCCTTCCTTTCTCTCCTCTTCTTTTAAATCCTCATTTTCCCTTTTTCCATCTCTCATCGGGGTTTTTCTCTCTTTTTCTTCTATTGTGTCGTTTTATCTTCTTTATCCATTGTCTCATTTTATCTTCTTCATCCATTGTCTCATTTTCTCTCAATTGATTTTGAATCTGTACTACATGTAGTACAAAGACATGAAGAAGAACAAAGAGCTAGCTGATTGGTATTACGCCCTCAAAGATGTTGACTATGACCTACCGACAATATGCCCATGGGACAGAAAAATAATCGAAGAAGAGTATGAAGGAAAGAGGTATTTCACATGTCATGTGTTCAAAGTGAGACGATGAGGGTGATGATGATGATTCTATGCTAAGACCTCTATTGGATATGGATTTTAATAATTGTTTTCATGTGTAGGATCTGGAAATAACCGACGCACATATCCAAAAAATTTGGGTTTTGGCAATCAAAGAAGAGATGAAACTATTAAGGAAGAAGATTGATGAGCATTCTGAGAAGCTCCAAAGCTTTGCATTACTTCGGGGTCATATTAATGTGATGCTTGAAGAGTTGAAGAACAATATTAATTAAAGACATGGGAAAACTAAAGGATTTAGTGGGTCGGATTGAAAATATGTTTGAGGGGTTTAATTGTCTTAAGTTATCTTGAATATTTGTAACATGAAGGTTTTAATTATCTAAAAACAAAAGTTACAAAACAGATAAAACGAAAAATGATCAAACATGAAGTTTTGTAATATTAAAAAGAATTAAACTAAATTAAACATTAGACATAGTTCCACATAGGACCATTAGTTGTTCCTAAAACAAAAGTTTAAAACGCACGGATTTGTCGTAGTTGTAACTAAAACCAATAGTTGTAACTAAAACCAGACTTCCACAAAACAACACAAATCACATAATGTTCACATAAACGTGTAGACATATTTTGTAGTCTACTTTTTATTCTTCCTCTTGTACGGAGTACTCATATACCGTGAAGTTTTGCTCTTCCTCCTCCGCTTGCTTCTCGAGCTACTGCGTGCATCCACCAATATTTCATTTAGTGAAAGAGGTCAATCGACAAACACAACAGGGGTGGTTGGATCAAAAGAGACTTCACTTATAGGTTTTGTTGGAGAAGTAGGATCTTGAGTAATGGGTTCAGCTCAAGTAGGAGGTTCTTCAACAATAGGTTCAACTGGATGATCTGCCTTACCCAATGTTAAAAAATGCGCTAGACGGTATCTAAGAGGTAACCGTCAACCTAGCGCCTAGAATGCTTAGTCGAGGCCTAGGCGATTTTGAAGCAGCCTAGGCGATTTTAATATAACTATATATAATTTATATATA
>KE151302.1:49515-63405 GCA_000411095.1 Aethionema arabicum
CAAAAAAAGAAATGAACGAAAAAGTTTTGTTTCATTTTTCAAAATAGAATAAAATTAATAAAAACAACAACAACTCTAAATTCTTATAATAAAAAAAAACACTAGTGAAATTCCAAATTGTATTTGTTTCTTCACATTATCTTCTCAAATGGATGATCATCATCATAATCAAAATCAACATCAACTTCTTCCTTATCATCAGAATTCAAAATCAGACTCATGAAGCTCCCTAACCAAGTGATCATCTATAGATGTGTCTCTTGTATTTTCAGAATTTTTATCTCATACTTCTACATCGGCTTCTTCAACTATCCAATCTTGCATATGAGTAGCACAATCTGCAAGTAATATGTCCACCTTCTTATCTTTTTGCTTCTTTCGTTTGGCCAGCAACCTCATGTTAAATTGGACGAAAAGATTGTTCAATCGCTTTGTATCAAGTCTATTTCGTTTCTTGGTGTGTACCTACATAAAATTTAATAAGTAAGACATATTAAAAGTTATATTTTAAACCATGAGACAAATATAGTTCTTGTAGTTTAAAATAATACCCCTTCAAAAGTACTCCAATTACGTTCACATCCCGATGAACTAGTCGTCAAAGATAAAATCTTTCGAGCTATTGTTTGTAACTTAGGAACTTCAACTCCATAGAAGTTCCACCATTGAACTAAAAAGAAATTAATCAACAAACAATTTAGGAAAAATATTTAGAAATTAAAAATAATTAATTAAAAAAATTTGAAGAGAACAAACTTGGATCATAACGTTCATCATGTTTGGAACATCCTTTAAACATCCTTTAATGACTGTAGGATGACCAAAATTCCCTCTTTTTTGGTATATTTTGCAAGTTCGTTGTTGATGACAAATGTTTGAGTATCAATATCGTCTGGATAAAATGCATCAACACACTTGAAAGTAGCTCTAATGACATTCCGATCAAATTGGATATTCATATCCTTATAAAAATAATAAGGATTCAAGAGATATGCCATCAAATGAAGAGGGCTATCAAGCCGACCTTCAACCTTCTGCTCAATGATAGCAATTATTGGTTTGTAGTTCTTTTCATGATTACCTAAGGTTTTGCATATCTCTTTTTTTGCTTCTTCCAACTCTCCATGAAGAAACCCCATTGTCGACTTCAAATCTCCATCAACTAATCTAAGTACTCTAACCAAGGGTGCAAAAATTTTCAAACACATTTCCACACCATCCTAAAATTCTATACTTGTTGTTGTATGATAGGCTGCAAGTCCTTTAGAGTGCTTTGCCCATTTACAATGATCTCATTCTTCGCTAGCAAACATCCCCTTTAGATTTGTAGAAAACTTGAGTGGAGGCTTCGATAGAGATCGGAATTCGAGAGGAATTGAAGAAGGACATGGATCTGTAAACGTGATCGCCGATGGAGAGGAGAAGAAGAGGAAGCTTTAGATCAGGGGTATTTTTGGTTTTTGGATAAAACATAATAATGAGTGTTAAACGTGAAAATATGACATTTTAAGTTGTCATTTTTGGCAATTTCTCTAAATTATCCTACACTGTTTTTTTAAAATCTATTTTTTTAAAACAAAGTCTTTTTTAGAAAACAATATCATTCATAGATCAATTAAAAAATCAATTTTAACGTTAGTAGTATTGATAATTTTATCATATAAATAGATTGAAAGAATATTATCTTTTATATGTAGGGATCTTGATTATTGGTGCACAAAGTAGTAACATGTGTATGTATTTCTCATTTTACATATGTTAAGCTTTTATATGTGAAGAAATTTCATTTTGATTGAACTACATTTGCACGAAAAAATAGATTGTTAAAATCACTTGCTTTAAACAAATTTTCAAAAGATGAATGCATTAAATGAAATGTATTCTTGTTTTCACATTTTGGAAATATATATTTGGAATATGCTATTACGATTTTTGGAAGAGGAGAATATCATATTTTTATGTCAACCGATTGAAATAGTTTTACATGCAAGATGTGATGAATTATGTTTTTTACAAATCAAGTAACAATCAATGTGTTGATTGTTATGATGTCTTTTCTATATATGAATATAGTCAATTTGAAAATGTGCAGGGAGGATTTATGATTTTTAAAATTTAACACTTTAAATTCAAGATATTATGCTTATAGTGATATTGATATACAATTACAAGTTATGTATCTGTGAATATATATATACATATTATCAATATATTGAATGATGTTAATTAAAAAAAATACTAGCGTGAATTATTCACGTAAACCATATATACAAACTAATTTCATGTGATATATACAAAAAATTACGTCACCAAAATATTTGAAATTCACAAAAAATAAACATAAACATACTAAACAAAATATTATGATTTGTATCATAATGATTGAATTTATGATAAATATTCAATTTATGAAAAATCATACAAAATATTAACCAAATTCTAAATAATCAAATATACCTAAAAACATTATTATTTACTATCCAACTTGTGTCTTTGCTTTTACTAAAACAAAAACTTATGTCTTCTAATTTTTTTTTTTCCGTCGAATAAAATTCCCATTAGTTTTAGATTTGGAGAGTCATTTGTTCGGCGATTACATCTGATAAAGCGAGAGAGGGAAAAACAGAAGACACCATCGCTGTAAATCCGTTGAAGGTGCGAGCCATGGTTGCTAATCCGTCGGCTATTCGATTTCTCCTTCGTGGCTGGAATTCGAAGTGGATCTGTTCGAACTTCTTCCTATTATGTCTTCCCTTGGAGGTCCGATCGCTGACCAGGTATTCATTCTCTCTATTCCTTTGATCAGCTCCATGCAATCTGATATAAACTTTACCCTCGTGAAACCTAGTTGACTTACATTCTCCATTGCCCAGATTAGGGCTTCGACTTCAGTTGCTAGGGGAGAGAGTAATTTTGGCTGAACTTTTGCTCCCCACCACTTCGGTCTTCCTTGGTGGTCCCTCAAAATCCATCCAATGCTGCATTTATTATCCGTCTCTGACCAAGAGCCATCCACATTACACCAAAAATCGGTTGTTGGTGGTTGGTGAGTTGAATGTCTTGCAATTAATGTTCTCTGTCTTATAGATGTCTCTTGTGCTTCTTGCTCTTGGTGAATTTCTTGCCATTCTTTCAAATCTTGCTCTGCTCGGGAGATGATTTGTGTTGCCGATAGCTCTTTGTTTTCGAACCAGTAATCGTTTCGTGCTTTCCACAGTCTCCAAAGCAGCCATGGGAAGATCTTGTTCCGCTCCATTCTTTCCGATTCGTCCGACTGAAAGAGTACTAGATAGCCTAGGTTGGTGTAAATTGATGCTCCAAATCCTTGGCGGTTTGCTCCTGGAACACAAGCCTGCGCCCACACTAATCTTGCAAACGGGCATTGGAATAACAGGTGATTTACTGTCTCACTGTCTTGCCCACAAATTTGACATATATCCTCGTTTTGACACCTCCTGTTCTTTAAATTTTTGAAAACTGCAAGGCAATTGTTCATTAGTTTCCATACAAAATGTTTAATTTTAGGAGTGGTTTGCAGATTCTATATACCACTAGTGATAGGATTGAGGTTGGGATTCAAGCAAGTGGTTTGGTCTGCCGTTGACATTTTTTTTGCTAGCCAATACCCTGATTTTACATTGTAAATCCCCTGTTTTGTATGTGACCATATATATTCATCTTTCGTTGTTGGCAAACCTGGTTTGATCTTAGTGATCCACTTATGATCGTCTTCCTGCACCATTCTTTGGATTTGATCCTGATCTCACTCTCTCCTCGGATGAGTGATTATATCACTGACTGAATCCTCTTTTTGTGGTATGTAGGTATCCCTGTGGCGCGGGGCTCTTGGCGGGTTCATCGGTAGCCATGGTTCCGTCCACAACTTAACGTTATAGCCTGAGCCCACACCGTATCTGCTCCCTTGCTTCATCATTAGTAAGCAACTTACTATACTCCTCCATGCGTAAGATGGTCGGGTTCCTATAGTAGCATGTAGGATGGATTTGTTTTTAAAGTATTTTTGTTTGAGTGTACGTGACACTAGTGAATTGGGGTTTTGTAGTATTCTCCAAACCTGTTTCCCCAGGAGGGCCGTATTGAATTGTTCTATGTCTCTGAACCCCATGCCTCCTTCTCCTTTAACTTCACACATATCCTTCCATCTTTTCCAGTGAATTCCCGTTCCTTTTTTATTGTTTTTCCACCAGAATTGTGCTATGGTTGAGGTGAGGGTGTTACAAACCTTTTTCGGGAGCCTAAAGCACATCATGTGATAGACGGGTATTGCAGCCACTACCGCTTTAATTAGGATCTCTTTACCACTCTGATTTAAAAAACAGTTCTGCCATCCTGTGATCTTGTTTAGCATTCTCTTGTGTATGTAGGCCGTGGTGGCTACCTTTGATCTTCCGAAGGTCTCCGGCACTCCCAAATAAAGACCTTCCCCCNCGTCCAAAAATGATGCTCGATTTGCTCAGGTTTATTTTCTGTCCTGCAATTCTGCTGTACGTCTGGAGGATCCTTTGAAATTCTAACAACTCTCTCTGAATTGCCTTGCAGAAAAAGAAGCTGTCATCAGCAAACAGTAGGTGGGAGATTCTTGGTGCTGCTGCTGCTATTCGTAAGCCAGTAATCTTCCTACTCTCTTCTGCTTGCCTAATTAGAGATATTAAGAACTCTGTTCCCAAAATGAAGAGGTAGGGGGAGAGATGATCCCCCTGCCTAATGCCCCTTGTGGGGTTGATATTGCCAACTGGTTTCCCATTTAGTAGGATGTTATACTTGACTGTAGACACACATTCCATTATCATCTTTATCCATTTTGTTGAAAACCCTTTTAATCTCATGATTTCTGCTAAAAATGGCCATTCAAGCCTATCATACGCCTTCATCATGTCTATCTTGATGCCAATGAAGTCCTCACTTGTTTTTGCTCCTATTCGTAGGGAATGGAGCAGCTCATGAGCTAGGAGGATATTGTCCGAGATGTTTCTACCTTCTACAAAAGCAATTTGAGTTTCTGATATCAAGGAGGGTAGTAAGGGGTTGAGCCTTGCTGCTAATATCCGAGCTACAATTTTATAACCTACATTGCATAGGCTTATAGGACGGAAGTCAGTTAGGTTTTCTGAGTTCTCCTTCTTTGGAATAAGGCAGATGTGGGTACGGTTCATTTCCTCTTCAAGTTTATTTTGCTGGAAAAATTTGTGCACCATAGTTCTAACATCTGTGCCTACTGTTCGCCACAACTGCTGATAAAAATGTCCAGTCATCCCATCTGGACCTGGGCACTTGTCCGGGTTCATTCCAAAAACCGCGGCTTGCAATTCTTCCTCTGTGACTGGTTTTATTAGCTCCTCATTCTGTGCTTCTGTTACTTGTGTAGGGAAAGGAGGAAGGTCTGAGAGATCACAATTATCGGTCTCACCCTTGTACAGGTTGCTGAAGAAGCTCTCCGCTACATGTGTCATAGCCTCCTCAGTGTAGACAAAGGTACCATTTTCGTCCTTCAGCCTTTGAATTGAGTTTCTGGCCCGTCTTACTTTTGTTGAGGCGTGGTAGAATTTGGTATTCCTTTCCCATTCCTTAAGCCATTGGACCCTACTTTTTTGCTTCCAAAAGTCATCTTCTTTTTTGTAAGCTTCCTTTAGCTGTTCCTTTAGCTCTAATAGCTGCTGTGATGGAAATGCTAGTTGATGGGTGAGTTCATCTATTTTGATTTTCAGCTCTTCAATTTGTTTTGCTGTGTTCTGGGGATTTACTCTCTTCCATCTGCTGATCTCCTTACGGCATGTTATGATCTTTTGCGTTATTGTTGGGCCATTGGGGGATTGCCTTTTATTCCATCCTCTGATTGCTGCTTCTGCGAAGCCATCCATTTTGAACCATTTTTTATCGTATTTGAAAGATCCCCAACCTCTCTGTTTTGTTCCAGCTGTAACTATTAGCAGGGGGTTGTGATCAGAGCCTACACGTTGGAGATAGTGAGCTTCAGTGCGCGGAAAACTTACTTGCCATTCTGCATTGGTAAGTCCTCTGTCCAACCTACAATGTACAAGCATAGTGTTTCGCGTACCAAACCAGGACAGGTGGTTCCCTGTGTAAGGGATCTCTAGCATACCTGTTGCTGAAATCATTGTGTTAAACTGGATGAATGAGTTTGGTGATCTCTGAATGCCTCCTACCTTTTCTTCATTACATCGTATTTCATTAAAATCGCCCATCATCAAGCATGGTTCTGATCTTCCCTCTCTCGTTCTAATGACCCTTTCCTATACTTCCTCTCTTTGTGATCTAACTGGTGCTCCATATATTCCCATGATACTGAATCTTTTGTTTTGCCAGGAGACTGCTACTTCAATCATGTTCTTGTTGGCTTGTATGATCGAGACTTGGATGTTATTTTTCCACATCAGTGCCAGTCCGCCACTGAGCCCCTCCGGTTCAACTGTAGTAACTCCAATATATCCCAGGTGAGCTGCAAGGTTTTCCATATAATCTTTAGTGTTTTTGGTCTCCATTAGAAACATAACTTCCGGGAAATACCGACCGCTTATTCCCCTAAGTTGTCGAACTGTCTGGGTGTTTCTAGCCCCTTGACAGTTCCAACTTAGTGTAATCATTGATGTTCGTGTGGTTTATGGGTTACCACTAACCATTCATTTTTGGATTCATTGGGTTGCATGTCTGCTCTTGTGTCCTTCATTTGCCTTATAGCTTTGTCACTTATTGAGTTTTGGGATATGATCCTTTTGCCTTCCTGTTCTGCAGCCTGTTCAGTTGGTGACATTACTAGTGCTGGATGTTGCTGCTCATTACTCCAGAGTGATAGTCTGTCTGATCCTTGAGGAAGCTCACCGTCGGTTGATGGGTGGACCGGATTTGTACGTGCTCTTTTGTAAGTTCTTGGAGGGTTGAGTTCCCCTCCTCTTTTTCTAGGTTCCTTGTATTGGGGGTTGGTGTGATGTCCCGTAGATTGGAGGGAATCAAATGGTTCTCTCTGGTCTTGGAATTTTGCTTTGCAGAGAACCTCTTGCAGGGAGGAAGTCAAATCTTTTTCTACCTCTTCCGTCCCATTTTTCCTTGCTTTGTGTCCATGGGGTGTGGTGGTCGCTACACCGGTAGTTATCTTTTGTGGATTGTCCCTTCCATTCATTTTTTCTGTCTCCCCCTCTATGTTAGTTTGGGTAGGCATCTCTCTGTTGTCGTTTTTTTCTTTGCTCTGATGATTTTGGCTGTCCTGTTGCTTCCTGCACCATGTGTATTTTTGTCGAATTGATTTGTACGTGCTTGCATCTGGTACTGGTTGTGACCGATAGATGACATTCTTGAGTTTATCCCTCAGGTCATAGTATCTTTGGGGAGCTGCTGATTGTGAATCCCCTTTAAACTGGTTGTTGCTTCCTTCTCCATTAACTGTTTTACTCCTGGAGTGAGCAGTGGTCTCTTGGACTGGGTGGGTTCCTCTTCTTTGGCTGGGTTTAGGGTAGCTCTCCTCTTTCTCCCCAGTATTGATCCGAGTTTCATTGTCTTCCACTTTTTCAGATGATCCTTTGTTCAGCGATTCCTTTTTACGCCATAGTCTATGCCCCTTACGCTCCGAGCCTTGGTGGTTAGGGTTTAGCCTGTGGTTCCTATACAGCTGATGTCGGGCGGCCTCCCTCCTTCCTTGCTGGTTTGCTGTGAACGGTAGCATACCATTATTGTGAGGGGGACTTCCCTCAGGCTCGGTTTCTGAGTCTGCTGGGGGCTGAGGAGTCTCTCTGCAGTACTTTGTGCTGTGGGTTAGCCTTTTACATTTTAGGCAGACGTTTAGTAGTCTTTCATACTCTAGATCTACTATCACTTCTTCGCCTGAAGCGAAAGACAGGGCCTTCCTGAAGATCAGGGGTGTGTAAATGTTCATAACAACTCGCATTCTCACATATTCCACCGAATGGGAGTTTTGGGCATGCATCTCCGTGCAGAGTATGGCCCCGAGTTGGGCACCTATGCAGTTAACTGTGGCTTCCTGCTGGAGGTGGACTGGGAGTCCCTTGATCCTTACCCACAAGGCTAGGTGTTGAAGGGCGTCTGGTTGGGGGCTTGGCACCCATCTTTCTACTGTCACCATCCATCTCATGAAGAACCAGGGCCCCTCCTTCAGGATATACTCCAGATCTGCTTCCTCCTGGAATAAGAACTGTATTGTGTCCCTACTAAGGCCGCGTCCTCTCACTCTTCTCCCCATGCGCCAGATAGTAGGTAAACCCTTGATAGCTCCTCCTATTTTTTGAACTCTTGGGTTGAGAAGCTTGACCACTAAGCTTCTATTGTTTATCTTTAGTATTTCCTCCATGTCCATGCTTGGGATCTGTAATTTTTCGTTATCAAGAGCTGTCCCAAGTTTCTCCAGTTTGGAGTGTATACTTGGTGGTTCTCTGGGAGTAGATTTTCGTTGCTTGTAACTATGCATACTGGATTTTCCTTGAGAGAGCAGAAACTAGCTCTAAGACTTCGATGTTGTGATTCTTACTCTTTTTTTGTTTTTTTTCTTGTTTTCTTACAAAATTCCTACTAATCACTACACGTACACTTCACAATCTTGTTGAGCAGGGAAGATGATGTGCAAGAGAGTGGGGACCAGATTCACCCTTTCTACTGAAAATCTTTGTCGCCTTTAAGGAAGCAGATTCTCCTTAAAGTTCAGATCTGGAAGGTTGGATCTATTGACTCTTCAGCCGCCACTTGTACGGTAGAGAGAGAACTAGGGTTTTCATTTTTAATTTATGTTATGTTTTAGATTGAATTCTTCTTCTAATTTATACTTACACACTAGTGTGAGGCCCCTCCTACGGAGGGGCAAATTTTTTTAATTAATGTTAGATTAGTAAAATATAAAATAAATATTTTAAATTTAATAAATATTCATTTTAAATATCTAAAATATAAATATAATAACTTGTAATTTAAAATGTTATTAAATATTTACAAAAAAGCAATATAAACCATAGTAAAATTCTTATAAAAAATTAATATTTTTATTTTATTTTTATCTATTTGAAAATATTAAATATGTAAATATATGATATAAAAAAATATGATTTATAAAAAATCATAAGAAATCAAGCCATAAATTTTAACTTGTGATAAAAAGTTAATGTAAAATTGTTTTAAAAAAAATTATACAAAATCTAAAAATTCATTTGAAAAAATAATGGAACAAAGTTTTTAAAATAAACAAAATGTGATAAAATTTAACTTGTGATAAAAAAAAACTAATGTGAAATTGTTTAAAAAAACTAAATTCACAAACAATAAAAAAATCCCGTTGAAAAAAGTAACAAAATTATAAAAATAAAATAATATATATTTACCATAAAAATAGGAAATAGAACTGCAATTAAATTTAATATAATTATTTTTCCAAAAATTGAGAATTTGACATGTTAGCAAAAATCTAACGTGTCAACACCTAATTAACTCTCAATTTCTCTCTCTAACTTGTGATTTATTAATATTAGGATATGTTTTTCTTTACAAAAATTGTGAATTTTAACTTATGCAAGCAAAATATTAACTTACTAGAAATAATCTCCCGCATATTATGCGGGATTAATATTTTATTTTATAAAACAAAAATTTATTTTTTTTCAATAATATATAGATAATATAGATAAAAAAAATACATATATATATATATATATTCATAATATTAATTCTTATATTTATAGTTTAATAATTTAGTTTTTAATTTTTGTTATATTTTCTTTATACTATATGATTTAAAGTTTAGATTTTTATATTATTTATAAAATTAATAGCAACTATAGATTATTTTTAAGTCTATCTAATATTCTTTATATATTATTTGAGAATAGATAAATAATAATTTTAAAGATAATATGATTAATTATGATATAGATAATTTTTTTTAAATAAATAATGGTCTAATTTTTTATCGAAAGAATAATTTTCAATTACTACACTTTATTAAATATATTATTTTAATAGCAACCCTCATCATATCTAGAAAATATTTCAAAATTTTAAAAATAAATAATATTTTTTGAGATAATTAGAATTAATTATAAAAGAGATAAATTTGAAATTTTAATATATATATATAGATAAATATAAAAACAANATAAAAACAAAAAATACTTAATATGTTTAAAAATAATATAACTAATTATAGTATTGATAAATATAAAAATTTAAATAAATAACGGTCAAATATTTTATTTTTTAGGGATTAGTATTTAGTGACACGGACTACAAAACAAAGTTGTCTTTAAAATCGCTTCTCAAATAATATATAGGGGATAATGTTTAAATTCCTAGGCTTGTAATATCATAACAAATTTATACTTTATAGTAAACATTTAAAAAATTAAAAAAAAAAAAACTCACTCGTATCGCTGGTAGAATCCTAGTATCAATAAATAAACACCATTTTTATTTAGACTTTAAAAATTAAGGATTTACCTAAAATGCTCTAATTCAAACATTTTTTTTGCAAATTTGTCCTTTGTATGAGGGTTTACCAATTATACCCGAAGTCTATTGTTATGATATTTTTGCAAAAGAATGTTTGAATGATGATAAGTTTAAAAAATCAATTATGCAAAATGCCATAATTCAATACGTTTTTGGAAATTTATCATAATTATGAGGATATACCACATATAATGTTGGATATAATGTTAGGGTTTTTTTGTAAAAAGACTTGAATGGGGGGCATTTTTGCAAATCTTCCCTAAAAATTAGTACATCATCACACATTTCTATTAACACACAAATTTGACATATAATTGTAAACTAGTAATTTACCGGTATTTTATGCGGGATAAATATTTGTTTTACTCATTTTGATGTTAAAATGGCTACGGATGTTATTCTAGTTAATATAAAATAAGGGAATAAAAAAAATATGATTATTTAGATTTTAAATCTTCATTTTTATTTAAATATTAGGTAGAAATTGTTGATTAATATATGTTTAAATTATGATGGATGGATGTTGTAGTTTAAAGAATATGGTAAATCATTTTTTTTAATTTTATATATTTTTTGTAGATTATTTTCAATTATAAAAATTAGATTTATATCATATCACACATATATCTATATGTCTTAATAATTAGGTTTAGTTAATTATTTTCATAATCATATTTTGCTTTCTAAATGTAGGCATAGTGTTTTTTTTAATGTAGACATAGTGATATTGGTAATAAAAAAACTTAGTAATGAACAGTTTTTTCTTTAAACTCAAACATACGCCGTGACATTTTTTTTAATCCATGCCTTGACAATTAAGGAGATGATTTTTAAAACAATTAATGGAAATGAGTTAAAATAAAAGAGAGTAAAATAATTTTCTTTATTAGCAATAAGATATGGTTATGAATATATCATAATATAAGGTGTAATTTTTACCGCATATTGGAAATAAAATTTAAATGTATAACAACTAAATTTTGACGCCACGACAATTTCTTCCAACTCAACAATTCACCATTCCAAAGTATCCGAAAAGTACTGCAAAATTTTAAAAAATGGAAAATAAATTAGTTTAAAAATGAATATAATGTATAACCAATTATTTACTATTTTATTATATATAATATCTACATATATATACTCATTTGTTGATGAAAGACACGTAATAGGTTATAGGGGTCGACTTTCTCCGTGTGAACTTTGCTTTTGCTGTATAAATTATATTTTCTGTAAAAAATAATAATTTATATTTGAATATACAAAGATTAATTTTAAATAATATTTTCATTTAGTGAAAATTNNNATTTTAAATAATATTTTCATTTAGTGAAAATTTATTTATATAGAAAAAAAAATTACTTGATAATATGGAATAAATTTTTTTATCTTCATCAATCATGAGATGAATGTATGATCGAGCCTTGTGCAATGCTAACACATTTATTATTATTATTTTTTACTTTAATTTCATTAATTAAGTTCATAAATTTTAATAAAAAAAATTAAAATGCTTACGATAAAAAATTGGTATTGGATGATAAACTTTCCGCAAGTGCCCCCATTCTCCTAACATGTATTAAAGATTAATGTAATGAATTATTACATTAATCAAAATTAATTAGATTTTTATAAGAAAATTAATTAAATAAATAGTTACCAAGATCATGTAGTCCTCATGCCCCCAAGACATCGATACATTGTTTAATCCACATCTTTCGATGTAAATTCCAGTTTTGGTGTTGTATTACGAGGTTTCCAAATTGTGAATTCTAAAAAAATTAAAATAAATATAAATTATAATATAAATTTAATTTACATTTTACATTTTCAATTAACTATTTAATTAAAAAATTAATTAATTATCTTGCAATGAAGGTTAGAATAATCAAATGTATAACTGAGGAGGAAATGTATCACCTACAAAGTTTTTCATTTTTTAATCCAAAAGTTTTCATAAAAGAAATCATAAATTAAATGTTAGATTAAAAAAATTTAAAACATCTGAGAAAAATATATTTTAATTTATATATTACCAACTACGGCCATTGAGAAAGTCCAATTCGTGGAAATGTAATAACCTCTGCAATATTTGAAACAAAACAATTTTTTTAATTACTATATTTTTTGGAAAACTCATTTTTGCAAAATCAATAAAACTAAATTATTATTATTATATATATATATATTATATATCTATATATATGGTCCATCTGTTTGTTAAAAAAGAAACTCACATGGTTGTTCCAAACGTGCACTTATTGTAGATAATTATGGGTCTCAAATTTTCTTGCCGAGTTGATAACAATTCTATTTATCAGAAGTGTATAGGGACACAACTAAAAATGTTCGTTTTGATATAGGTTAAAACTTTATGTTGTTCGACACTATTTTATATATAGTGTTAGATCAATAGCCTTACAGTATTATTAGAGGTTCTTGAAAATGAATATACCGAGAATATATTGTAAGATTTATTTTATGATTTCTCTTAATGAAAACAATTCCCAAATCGACTAGATCTGATTTAATTCAACCATAAACGATTCTATGAGTAACATAAACACTAATCTGAATTTATGTTAGTTTGGATTCACAATAGCTCTAGATCCGAAATGATTTTCTCTTCCCTTAACCTTTTGCTCTAATGATCTTTATGCGATGGGACAAAGATCTAAACCCTTAAAATTTTATGTGTGCTTTTTGTTGGGTATAAAACCTTGATGTGAAATCCCTTTATATAGAGATGTAAAATAACTTCTCAATGGTATCTCAAAGGTCATCTTAATGATCTTCTTAATGATCATCTTAATGATCTTCTTAATGATCATCTTAATGATCTTCTTATCTCTTGATAATTATCTTTGATAGATGATTATAGAGATGACTATACCATTATACATATCTCTAATCAACATACCATACACACATTAGGATACACTTAAGATATAATAGATAAGGGATGAGGGTTAATCAATAAACCCAGATTCTAATTCTTTAACCGAAACCGAACCATCACGGTATCGTATTTTATATTAGAATCTCTATTAAAATAAACCTAAACAACATAATTAAACCGAAAGACACATATGTCACATAGAATATTCTTACATATATTGTTATAACTAAAAAGATTTGTCATAATTTTAGTGCTAAAAAATTCTGAAAAATTAATATTTATATGAATCTTGAAAAAACATGAGATTTTCAAAATATTTTTTCATTCGAATTTTAAAAAGATTTTTGAATGTGAAAAAATGAACAAACCTTCAGAAGTATTATAAATAATTGCAAAAAATAATCACCAATACTTCCGATCAAGTCTAACAATAATTGCAAAAAATATTATTATAACATTTTTCTATTTTTTTTTATAAATTTTTTAATAAATACTAATACATATTTTTTAAT